>CAUYSK010050198.1:0-101343 GCA_963575035.1 Avahi laniger | reverse complement strand
GTACGGAGAGTGAGAAATGACCATTCACAGACCAAATTAAGCCGAATTATGAGTCTTTATTAGCTGGCCAGCAACCACTCCTGCCCTGTCAGAGCACAGGTACAGAGAATGGCCCCGTCCTATTCTTTACACGGGGTTTTATACTATTCTTAGGAGAGGCTACGTGACACAGAGCATGGGGCAGGGGAAGTGGAACATAGGGTTGTGTGACATGGAGCATGGGACAAGGTCATCTTACACATAACTCTGGCACCAAGTAACTTCTTACAGTCTTCAAAGCAAGCTGGGTTACAGAAGCAGATAGCATTCATTAGATCAAAAGGCAATTCTTTAAGCCTGGTATAATTGTAACTATTAACAAAGAATTGATTCTTTCCTTTAGCTCCTACAGGATAACTACTTTTCTCTATTTTTTAACTCTTTCATGAACCTACCAGGAGCTTACTACAATTCACAGAACAAGACAAAAGAGCAATTAGAAAATAAAATACGATATCTAAAATGTATACCTCAATAGAAGATTTGGAAGATAAAGTTGAAGAAATCTCCCCAGAAAATAGAATATAAAACTGAAATAGAAGATAAGAGAGAAAAATATAAGAAAATTAGGGAACTGACCCAGGAAGTTCTAAATTTAAAAAAATGGGAGTTCCAGAGAGAATAGAGAAAATAAAGGAAAGGAAATAATCAAAAATACAATTCAAGAAATGTTTGCACTAATAAAAGTCTTGGATTGAATAAGTCCATAGGATGCCCCACACAGATAAAACCAAACCTATGCTTAGATAGAGCACTGAAAAAGTTGAGAACTCTAGGAAGGAAAGAATCTTACAGATTTGTAGAGTTGAGGGAAAAGAAAGATTTTCAACAAAGATTCAGGAATTAGAATAACTATAGACTTGTAAGGTGAAATTGGAAGAATGACTAATGTATTTTAACAGATTAAGAAATTTACACAACCGCACATGAGTTTGGGTCAGAATTAGTGATAAGTTTATAAAAGCTAAACTAATTTTAAGAAAAACAGGACAGTTGGTAAGCCCAAAGAAAAACAAAGTATGTGCAGGAAAAGAAAGATTATGATAAACCTTATAACTGAGCTGTGATTAGAATTACATAGACATTCTAATGTAAGTCTGTTGACTATTAATCTAATCAAAATCATGCTCTAACTATTGAGAAGATGGGAACTGTGTGTTTACATGAGGAGAGGAGGGAGCAGGTGGTGGTGGTGAGTAGAGCCAAATCTTCATCTTCCCTAGTGGGAAATAAGTGGACAATACTCTAGAGTAATCAAGAAGTAGCAATATGTTAGAGACGTAGAGGTGGAAAACAAAACAAAAAACCAGTAAAAGAATTGAAAGTGGTTGCCCTGGGGAGCAGGAAGTAGAAGGTGGGGTTGTGGGAACTCTTTTTCATAACAGGCCTTGTAGCACCATTTGAGTCATCAAGTGTTTTTTTATATATGGTGTGTGTGTGTATATATATATATATATATATATATAACTTAGATTAAAAATAACAACTAAAAATTACAACAAAAATAGATTGTATTGGCATAATAAATTAGAAGAAGAGATAATCTGCCTGTGTAAAGAACATGTCTATGAAGAACCTGAATAAGGGAATAAGAAATGAGAAAGGCATATGGAGAGAGGTTTCATTTGCATTCTATCATATTTTGGTGGCATATGGATTAGTCTACAACCACTAATTAATTACTTTTCTTTATAGTGATACTATAACTTAAAACTGAGAAGTTGAGCAAAAATAGAGTAAGTCTAACTACTTAACCTGCTGTGAATCATGAGACAGAACGCAAGTTATCATTCAAATTTAATATATTTCCTAACTTGCAGAAAGAAAGTAAGCAGAAATTTTCAAGAGAAAGCTCATAGTTTTCCAAGTAATAGTTTCATCTTACTATTTTATGAAATAATGTGTTGTAGTCAATGCACTTTGCCAGTTCTCCCCCATTCTAGGCACTTAATGGGATTGTACCTCCTTGTCCCTTGTGAGCTGTCAGAGTAATATGACTAGTAATGACATCCAATACCTAGTTTTCTAGAAGTCTGTTTTAGTTGATCATTCATCTGACTGTTAAATAAATTTTTACTTGTTTTAGTACTGTTAGTCATGTTCTATAATTGTTGTCAAATTGTTTTCCAAGAATATATTTGCCAAGGTTAAAGGATAGGGACAATACTGAGTATAAGAAAAACTTTTAAATTGATTTTTCTATGTAAATAAGTTCTAATATTTAAGTACATCAGCCAATTAGAAGTATTTTTGCAAAATTCCTGATGAACTACAAGACACTTTGCTATGCTTGTGATAATTATTATAATACATACCAATCTCCAGAGATCCAGAAGTATCCATGGTTCATAATCTCTCTAAACCACAGGAAATCAAAACATGTCTGAGCTGGAAATCTCTGCGTAAAACCAGATACATAATGAGATACCCACAACTGAAGGCTCACAGCACTACAGGGGGTGTTCATCCTGTGCCTTTATGACCCTTGCATGGACCCATCATTGCCCCTAAGTACTTTGAGCATATACTATGATCATACTGACAGAATTTATTTTTGTCATTTTGGTGGATCTATTCTTTATCATGACAAAATAACAAAAAGTAAGTGTCAGGTACATGAAAACATATTTGAAAGCAGACTCTTATTAACTTCTGGTAGTACAGACACCTTGAACATTGCCTAATCTGCTTCAGGCTGTGATCTAGAAATTGGAATTTAAGACATTATATCTATATAAGGAATATAAGAGAGTAGTCCCAATGAGGATGCTTACAGTTATATTGGAGAGGGGAAAAGTTAAGTAATTAAACTATATTAAATATCTCATCAACATGAGAGGCGTTATATGGTTCCATGTTCCATGCCACATGAGCAGAAAAGAAAGACAACAGCATGGATTCAGAGGACAGACCACCATGGGCTGTGTTGGTCCAGACAAGATTCATGTGAAAGACTTGAACCACAGACATATTTCTTCTTTCATTAAATATAACCATTGTTTTCCTTTATAGATAGTAGTGGTGGGTATTGAGCAGTCAACAATGTCTGTTTTAGGATTCTCTTCTTCACATTCCCTGGCAGATGTAAAATAGTTGCAATTGTATCAAGTTGCTTTGGGTAAACATAAAAGAAAGTATTATCTCAAATGAGGAAATGTGTTGTTTATTATTTCACATAACAAGAGTCCTGAAATAGAAGTAGGGTTGGATAATTCAGCTGCTCAGTGACACCACCATCTTTCCACTCCACCATCTTCAGTGCGTTGGCTTTGTCCTCAACTTCCTCTCTCTCTCTCTCTCTCTCTCTCACACACACACACACACACACACACACACACACACACACACACACACTCACCCTTCTAACAAAGTTTACATGGGAGTTCCCGGTAGGCTTTCCTTCCCATCTCATTAGCCATTATTAATCCCATGCCCACTCCTAAACCAATCTCTTACAAGGGGAAATGTTGAGAAAGGCTCATAACTGAGGATCAGCTGTGGGGGCATGTGATGAGGCAGCCAGTAATTTGACACATGAATTATCCCTGAAGTATTAATTGCCAGAATGGTTTCTCTTATCCTTTTCTGAAGCATTTGCATTTGAAGAGAGCCAGTTCTGTTGTAATCAATGAAGTTTTACTGGTGGATTTTCAGGCAACTTAAGTTAGATTGGTGGTTGACAGAAAGAACTTGAGCAGTGTGGCCATCCCAGGAGGCCAGAATTTTCCTAGTTATCTGATTTTTTTTTTCAGTAAGTGATACATATTATACTTCCTAGGAACACATATTATTTGGAAAGTATTGATTACAATGGATTTCTTTATTGGCTTCTGGTTGGAATTGAAAGCTGACATCCAGCGTTCATCTAATTATAGGATTTTTTAAATTTATAAATATATATTTGTAATCTCTCAGTATTTAATCAGTACTTTTAATGATAACTGGATTAAAATACAGCTTCATTTAAAATATATTACCATTTAATATAGTTTATTGAAATGAATAGATATAAAATGAATTTAGACATCAGCAATTTAAATCTCATGATAGGAATTTTAATCTAAAGCCAAATTAATTGAGATATTTGAAGCATAATATTTAGTAGTCATTTGACATTAGATGAACCTGGTTCTCAATGTGTCTGCCGATGAATAGGCTCAGGGTCAGGGAGGGTAGACTATATATCTTTCCTTCCATTTCCATCTCCATCTTTGTCCCTCACCCAATTCATACAATTCCATTGCAGAGAAATGTGAATGTCAAAGAGAGTATCATAAAAAGCTCTCTGTTTTCAACAGTTTCTAACATGACATTTTAAGTTAGCTTTTGTAAACAGGTTTTACAGTGAACTTTTTAACATCTTTATGCTTCAGTACATTTATTTTAAACCAAAAAATCTGAGGAGCCTGTGAAAGTAGAATCACAGGAAATGGAGTGCCACAATGTCCTTTATAGGACATGCCCTTTGGGGCAAATGAGACATTTATCCCCCTTGTGCTGGGCCTTCTTTCTCTGTCATTTATCTTCATCTCCATCCTCTCCATAAAATGCAAAGATGCCAGATTGTACCCATGCTGACACTGCCCAGTGTTCAGCATGGTTTGGGGAGAGCTCAAGTGCAACAATTGGAAAAACTTACAATCCCTGGCCAGAATTTTTGTGGATTTGAATCTTGCTAAATTAGATGTGTAATTGATAGCCTTTTCTTGTTTCCAATGACCTTTCTTGAAGCTTGACATTTATTTATTCTTTCAATGTCACATTGCCTTGGGTACAGTTATTTGTGCCCTAAATGCACATGTGCATGGCAGGGAAGGAAATGAGGGCTTTGAGTTGTCCCAGCAGATGGAGGTCAGCCAAGGACAGAGGCCAGACTGTGGCATCTGTAAAGTTGTCTTCCCATTTCCCCTTCCCTGGCATCACCACCCTCTCCTACAGAGTATCTTCCTGCTTTTAAACCTGCAGTCCCTCGCATGTCATCATTTATCCTTTGAAACAACTATGTTGACTTTGCCAGGAAGTTGTATTTTTAACCCGCTGAACTTTAATTCCTGAAAGAATGGCTTTGCTCCTGTCAGAGGAATTCTAAGCCTATCGGACAAAGAAGGAGATCAGTATCAGGCAAGCAGCCTTCACCTTACCCCTGAAATCTTAAGGCTGAGAAACACCCTTTTGGTTGTTCATCATAGCTAGAGCTGCTGTGCCCAGAGAGTCAGTAGGAGACTTGGGCACCTTTACCAAAGCTTCATCTTTTTCCTGAACTCCGCTGTCTCCCCTCCAAGCTTTGTGCCTCAGCATGCCCATGTGCCAGTAATTCATGCACCAGGAATTATTGCAAGCGGTCAGCGTCTGGAACCTCACACCTGAGAATGGGAGAAAAGGGCAGCTGGAGGGATAAACCCAGCCCGTGCCAAGTAAGCAGCGTAACCTGGTCTGGGGGCTCCGCTTGCCTGGAGAAGAGGCATGTTTTTCACTCCTGAAAGTTCTGCACCAAAAGAGGGTTACTTTTTCTAATTAAATTAAAAACATGTTTTTAAGTTACCGAAGGCCTTGGGTTAATGAAGAAGGAATTGCAACTGTTGGAAAAATTCAGGACCTTTCTATTTTGTGACAGTGATGATAAAAGAAAAAACTTGGATGTTACCAGGAAAACGTTAGCATTAACATGAAGAACTAACAAGAAGAAAAAAGGGAGCTTGGGAAGATGGCTGACCAGAGACACCAGCTGCCAGATCGTCTCAAAAAGAAGGAAAAGTTTTAGATGAAAAAGAAAAACAAACAATCATAGATTGTGTATAATTCCAAGGGAAAAGTGCCAGAACCTACAAGATATTCCACAGGAAGAAGTTGCGGAGCAGGACGAGAAGGAGCAAGGTATTAGCAGAGGTCGAGCCCTGAGAGGCGTGGAGTGCAGCGGAAAGGGGAGGTTTGTTTCTCCCTCCCTCGCATCCCTGGCAGCGAGGAGGCTCCCGAGCTCCTGGAGAGCTTTCGACCCTCACGAGCCCAAAGTGGCTGCCGTCAGGGAACTGGGAACTGCTTGAATACAGAGCATCAGACTGCCAGCCCCCTTGGGGTCGCTTCCTGTCACCACAGACCCAAGCCGAGATGGCAGGCACCATATTGCTTCTCCACCAACCGTGTGCCTTTGTCCCGCCCGTGGGGCCGCAGCCCCTCAGTTTTTATCTTGCTCGTTCCCACACAAACATTTCCCAACTCCAGTCCAGACAGCAGGAGCCACAGAGGCCAGTGGGCCCCAGGGGATCTACGTGACCCCAGAGCCTGGACGTCCAGGCAGGCTGCCTTCCTGAGAAAGGGACAGAGACAATCGGAGTGCTGACTTTCCTCCATTCAGACTCTTTTCCTCTCCTTCCCCTCCCCCACTGCAGCTGCCAAGAGCCAGAGAGAGGAGCTGGAGCTGGGGCTCTCAGGACTGCTGCTTTCCCTGTCGGTGCATCCACCACACTGGGGCTTCCACAGAGAGAGGGGCTCAGACCTTTCCTCTTAAAGACCTGCTGTGGGCTAATGGTGCTTGGACTGTGAGCTCCTGCTCACTGGCCCTCCCCGGTGCTGCTTGCCCCACTGCTCCGTCAGAGCAGGGCACACCCTGAAGCAGAGGAACAGCAAACCTGCTTGAGCACCTCACAGGCAACTCGGACCAGCATGCTTCCTCCTGGCACAGGGATCAATCTTCAGGGACCCAAGGACAGGCCCACAGGCCGGATCCTGTACCCCCAGGACTCGATCATGTTACTCGGGGGTACAGAGGGGAGATTTGTGAACTAATCTTGGGAGGCAAGGGAACCTGTGTGGGCCGAGCTGAAAAGGATGCAGTGTGGGTCCCAGCCGCAGCACGCTCATGGAATGCCCCTCCCCGCACGGGAAAGGCGCGCTCTCAGCCCAGCGTGCGATCCTGGACAGGGACGCTGCCAGGCTGGGTTCAGCTGTATGCAGTTTTCCGCATGCACCCAGTGTTTCTTGAGGATGATATTGCACATAAGCAAATGTGAAATTCAAGTTAGGCTCAATCCTGATACATCAGTCTCATTGCAACAAGTTCACATTTTGAAAACAAGTATTATAACAGAACTGACTCTACACAGTTTGACATGCAGCTTCTGAATTCAGTGGGTTGGAGAAATGAGAGTATAGAAAGATGATACCCTATATAATTTTTTGTTCTCAGTTAAGTGAATAATAGTCCCATGTTAATTAGAAATTTTACAGTAAATCCGTGTTATTAGTGGTCACCTATAGCCGAAGTGTTTCATGGCAATAACTTGTGCACTGTGTATGTCGGACTCCCCATGAGAATTCTGCAGCGGCCCCTTCTCCTTAGGATTAATCCCTCAATTTTGAGACATGGCCTGTAGGACCCATTAAGATCTCCCCATGTCCAGTCTTATCATCAGTCTTCCCTCCAGATCTTCCCGGGCCCCTGAGGAATACACAGTGTTTCAGTTCCCTCAAACCAAGTGTGCTGTCTGTCTCATACTTCTGTGTTGCTTTCCTCTGCTGTATCTTCCGACCAGAATGATTCATGTGGCCACAAAGCTCCCAGAGTTCCTTCCAGTCCCAGCCCAAGCACCCTGTGTCCCACCACTTGCAATGCTGGGGCCCTAGGTAAGCTGCAGATTCCCCCAGCTCCCCAAACCAAGAGAAGCATCATCTTCAGATGGAGAGTGCCTATGTTACCTGCAAATGTGTGCTCTGCTCTGAATGTCAGAGAACTACTCGTATTTACTTCTAAGGCTCTTGCAGGCACTTGTCTCTATCACTGTATCCTCTGTGCCAGATATTGTGTCTGGCACTCAGTAAACATTTGGGAATAAATAAATGCTATTGAGGGTTTTTTGTGTTGTACAAGTATTCGGATGTATTAGGCTTTACTCTGGCGTCCTCTGGAGCCTGAAAAGTTGCCTCATTTCTCAGCAGCATTTACCAACCACTTATAAAAAAGCTAGTAGGAATTGGTATTTAGTAAAAGATGGGGTTTCTGTAAATTAATTTGAGGGACGGCTTAACAAAAGTGTGATAGACATATGAGTAAACCAGGTAATTTAGAGAATTATTTCCTTCTCACCTATTTTTTCTTTCTAAAAGTCTCTGAATTAGTAATCTTTATGTTAAAGAAAAGAAGTATCAGGGCTCTTCCAACACTTGTGTTCCTTTACCAGTTGTAACTTAATCTGCAGCTTACCTAGGGCTGCAGATAAACCATGCTTGATCCTCAGTTTGGATTTGCTGCAGGGTGCAGTTTTTTGTTTGTCTCTACTGGGGCGTTATAGAGGTCAGTTAGCCCAGAGAATGGTGGTACAAGTGTGTGCATTTCATCCTCACACGGGTCAGTTAGCTTCACCATAAGAAAAATAACCTTGGCGAAGGCCCATCTATCTGGGTTAGCCATTGTTCAGATGCCTACTCTTGGTGCCAGGAGCAGCAAGGGCGAGCACACAGATGGTTTTGCCGGGCCAGCAACACTATGAGAAACTCAGCTGGGCGCCCTGGTGCTGGCTGGGTGGTTTCATCATCTGGTCTGATCATATGTAAGTGGAGAGGAGGAAAAAAACCCTCGTTAAGTAGCATAACATCTGTGCTAATTGTTTTGGTGGAGGAAAGAGCTATATGGGTTTACGAAAGATTGGTCAAGTTGCCTAATTATAAAAATATAACATGGCGATGATGCCTAAAAGTCCGAAAGATGGAGGCATTTCTCCACAAATGCGATTTAATTAGACTCCCATACACAAGCCCTTCTAGAAGACACCTTCTTTCCCAGTTTTTCCCAGTTAAAATGTCCAAAAGACTGGCAGCTACCTTAACAACTATGCTTAATACTTTTATACTTTTGAATTTTTATAAGGCTAAGAAGTTAAGACATACTGTATGCATATAATTATTTAAAAGAGACATTATAGGACTTTTGCAAATAATAAGGTTTACAACTATGCAAGTGAAGTTTTATTCTTCCTCTTGTTACACCTATGTGAGGATAGTCCTAATTAAAGATATTAATTTCCAGTACATTTATTCCAGGATTATAAGCTTTCAACTTACTTTAGAATTGTAGCACATGAGTCTGTTTTCTGGCACCATTCTTGCCTTTGCTGTTTATTTATTTATTTTTTTTTGTAAGCAACTTCTAGAGAGGCAAAGTTAGATTAAAATAGCTCACAATGTTGAAATGGCAATAGGCATAAAAGCATGTTTCTAAAGGCTGAAAGTTCTTAATAAATGTTACTTATAATTTTTATAAGAATATCTTCAGAAAATCAGGGATGAATTTAAATACTGTGAATTATGGAAGTGTTATACCATTTCCTTTTCATTGCATTCATGTTTGAAAAGCATCCTTTATTCTCTGATACTTGTATACAGCCTCTGTCTATCAAAAGTTACAGAAAAGAGCAGGCATAATCCAACAAAAATAATTTATATTTCACTTGTGTTTTTTAATAAACAATTTATAAGTGCCTGTGTTTACAGTAGAATAAATTGATATCTAATGGTCTAAGAATTAGCTCTAAATAGAATAATGGAACCACTCAGTAAAGAACTAATTCAGGGAGGCTGGAAAGCTCTCTTGGAAGCTTGTCACCCTGCTTTTCTCCTCCCTGCATCCTACTCCATGTTGAGAAGAGGTCTTTTGGACTGTTACCAAATATGCATCTAACCATGCAGCCATCCGTTAAAACTGCCTTAGAGCAGGGAAATAGTATTTCACCACCTTCCCAGAATGGGAAGCAGTGTTCAGAAGTAAATAGGAGGGCCTGAGATGGTTCATCGCAATCCTTGCCATTCAAATTGTGGTCCAGGAACCAGCTGCATAGCATCCCCTGGGATCTTGTTAAAAATGCAGAATCTCAGGCCCCGTTGCAGACCTACCAAAATTAGAGTATGCATTTTAACAATTTCCTCAGGTGATTTTTGTGCACATTAAAGAGAAAAGAATTGATCTTAGTAAGATCGCTTGAATACCAAATCAATAATGAGATTTTCTGCATATAAAGCAAGTTTAAAATATATCCTATTGTGAACACGTTCTCTTTGTAGATGATGGCTACATGCTAATGGTTATAGGATGCTTTACATGTGCGTCCCCTGTTCTAATACATTTTACATATATTAGTTCCTTTAATCCTCAAGTAGTGCTATGAAGTCACTGCTATTAATATAATTACCTCCTATTTGAGAGGCTGTGGTTAGCTCCATCTACAAAAAAGAAAGTTACTATTTATGACTGGACAGTGGGAAATTTCTGCCTTATCAGATAGAACCAAAGAATAATGTGGGGTAAGAAACTAAAATCTTTTTTTCATTCCCTCAATAAAAACTATGAGTGGTAAGTTCACGCCTGTAATCCAAGCAATTTAGGAGGCCAAGGCAGAAGGATCGGTTGAGGCCAGGAGTTTGAGACCAGCCTGGGCAACATAGTGAGATCCCATCTCTACAAGAAATAAGAAAAATTAACCAGTCATGATGGTAAAAGCACCTGTAGTCCCACCTACTCAAGAGGATTGCTTGAACCCAGGAGTTGGAGGCTGCAGTGAACTATGATGGGGGCCACTGCACTCTAGCCTGGGCAACAGAGCAAGATCTTGTCTCTAAAAAAAAATAAAAATAAAATAATTATGAGCAACAGCTGAATATGAAAGAGGAAATTTTCTTAATTTTTTTGAAACTTATATGCTCTATTTTTAGAATATTTATCATACATATGTCCCACCCACAGCAAGCACATGATCTGAATTATTCTAACCTGCCAACACCTGACTTCAAAAAGAGATTTGGAACTCTTTTGCATGTAAACCAATGAAGAGAATGTGGAGTTGATATGTAATTTGTCAATTCCAGGGATAAGCTGTAAGTGAATTTACGATCCGATAGAGTAAATTTTTGCATGAAAAAATAAAGGTTTCCCCCTCTACTTCTCCTTGTGGCCCTACCCTACAGCTCTTTGGGAGCTCCTGAGGAGAAGGGGTTGGAATGGTCTCTATCTGTTAGGGCCAGCTGAAGCAGCATGATCAGAGAGGAGCTGGGTTGGCAAAAGCCTGACTCATGCCTCACCTGGCCACCTCAATTTTAAGGCAGGCAGTTTTTAACTCTATGAATTATAAGGAGGCAGTAGTCTTCAATGTAGTGGTTTTTATTCAACCTGCTAAAGGGAAAAAAAGGAATGAGGAGTCATACAAAATCCTGTTTAGATTTTAGTGTCTTTGCTACAGGCTAGAATAGTCAAGAAGGAACATCACAATTACAGAAGGACATGGGGTGGAAGGAAAGGTCTCAGTGATTGTCATGAAAACCCGTCCTCTCAGGACGATGTCAGTGTCCCCCAGCAGTAGAAATCTCAATGATAGGACACTGCGTGCCTCAGTGACTAAGAAACCAGGAAGCCTGCTAGTGTGAATTCTGCTGCTGGCCAGCTACCTAGCCGTAGAAAAGTTTCTTTAATTATAAAAAGAAGGAGTTGAAATAAATGATATCTAAACGTAATTAATTCCAGGTCTGAAACGATATAATTTGATAGCATAAACTTGACACCTTGCACTTTGAATTTCTGTTCAAAATTTCCAAAGGCCATTTCCAGTCACAATTTACATGTTTGTTTACATCCCATCCAAAAAATGGGCAGTTTTATTTACTGGGGAATTTCATAAACATCTTTATTTTTTAAGAATCTTTAAGAATTACATTCTTTCTAAGCAACTCATAAAGGACAACATCCATTGATGTTCCCGCTTTAATAGTGTAGAAGGAAGTCTTTTACCCTGGAAATACTATACTACTCAGGGTTTGCACACTGGACAAAATATTGTAATTACTTTTTTTTCACAAGTTATATCATTTAAAGTGTTTTTTTACTATTTAGTG
This sequence comes from Avahi laniger, assembly GCA_963575035.1. Lineage (NCBI taxonomy): Eukaryota > Metazoa > Chordata > Mammalia > Primates > Indriidae > Avahi > Avahi laniger. Next base: position 89,433 of record CAUYSK010050198.1, on the reverse strand, counting down.
TTGTTTAGAATGCAGATTTGTTTAAAGTATAAAGTGTTGTTTAGAGTTTGATTTGAAATCAATTTTGGTCATTTAAAAATATTAACACCTCTTTTTTCTCCCTGTTAATCACCATTTACTTCTTCTTTTATTTCTTGTCTATTATATTATTTGCATAATTTGATTTTCTAATTACAAAAATATGATCCAATTTCATTATATAAAATCTAGGAAACATAAGCAAAAAGAAGGGAAAAATCACCCACAATTCCACATTTGAAGAATAACCAAAATAAACTCTTTGGTGGCTATCTTTCTGTCATTCTTTTTGCACATATATATCTTTTTTTAAATCAGAATCATTCTTTACCAACTACTTTGTAACCTGTTTTCCCAATTAGTATATGATAGGTTATTGTTAAATGTTCTCCTACAAGAACATTTTTAAAGGACATTCTGTCTTTGAATGTCCCACAAGTTACCCAAGCACCTATCATTAGACATTTAGGATTTGTGTAGGGTGCATGTTGCCATTGAATGTGTCATGAATATCCTGGGAGTTATGTTTTTGCACGTATTCATAATTCCTTAGAATCAACTCCCTAGGATTATCTTAAAATCTAGCAAGAACAACAAAATTAACATTTATTGAGTGTTTACCATGTGCCAAGCACCGTGTGAAGTTTCCATCTGGAAAATCTCGTGTAATTCAATTCTCCAACAGGCATAGGATGTAAAAACTATCATCAGTGTTTTATAGACAAGAAACGGGCTTAAAGAGCTTTGCCGTCTGGCAAGGTCACAGAGATGGTAAGTGTCAAGCCTAGTATATGCGGATTCTAAGGCTGGTGAATTGTGTTCCAGCTTGTTCTCCAGCACGGCTGTACTGCTTCACATATTCATAGCACTTATTTTAATACTCCTAAAAAGCCTTCTTTGTGCTCCTCTTCCGTTTTTTTTGGTGGTGTCTTCCTCTGCTGATACCATATGCTTCTGGCTTGGATTTCATTCACACCGTGTGTGTGTTTTGCCCTTGTGTACACCACAGCTTCCTCAGAACATCCGTGGCCTTCCCAGTTTTTCTCCTTGAGACTTTCCGTTTCCTTCACTTCCCACTTCTTGTTCACCCATCTGCTCAAGAAAGACTGGGTGTCTTTCCTGTCTTCTGGTTGCTATATTTAGCCTGTTCTGCTGCCTACAGTCAGTGTTGGTTCCCGTGTCTGTCTCTCTTGTGATCTGAGGACACCCACTTAGAAACTATTAGAAGCTAAGCAAAACTCCACTTCAGTGCCTGTCCTGCCCCCCTATTCCCCTGGAGTTTGAATTAGTCCATGAACAGAGATGCTGCTGTAGCCCATAGAATCATCTATGAGCATGGTGTGCAGTAGGGCCAGTGGCCAGAACAGTCTGCATGTCAAATTCCAATGCCTAAAACATAATTATCTAATATAAAAATGTAATAGGGATGAATGGGAAGGGAAGGGAAGCCTTGCTCCGAACTTCAGCCCTTTCTATTCCCCTCATTCTGGCTCAACTCAATACCTGATTTTTGCCCAGCCCCACACTTTCCTGCCTCCTAAAACATCTCTCCTCATCATTTCATCTCCCTCCTTCTCCAAGACCCCTCAGAAATGCTACTCTTTCCAGAAAACCTGCTTTCATTTTCATATTCACAAATTGGAAGTCATCTTCCCTTCTCAGAATTGTGAAGAGTCCTCTCTCTCTCTCTCTCTCTCTCTTTTTTTTTTTTTTTTTTTTTTTTTTTTTGAGACAGGGTCTCCTCTGTCTCCCAGGCTGGAGTACAGTGGTATGATCATAGCTCACTATAACCTTGAATCCTGGGCTCAAGTGATCCTCCCACCTCAGCCTCCCAAGTAACTAGGACTATAGGAGCACCCTACCACACTCTGCTAATTTTTTAATTTTTCACAAAAGACAAAGTCTCGCTGTGTTGCCCAGGCTGAGTCCTGGCCTCAAGTGATCCTCTTGCCTCAGCCTCCCAAAGTGCTGGGATTACAGGCATGAGCCACTGTGCCTGGCCAACAGAATTTATCTTACTATTCTCTTGCTTTATGTGTAAGTTTTACCTTCCTTTAAACTTACAGAAGTCGGAGTCCATGTCTCATTCATTATTGTATTTCTCACGAAGCCTAACACAATGCAAATGAATATATTTGTTGAATAGATTAATGAATAAGTGCATATATAAGCTATAAAAGCTTGTCCTATTGTAAACCAATAGATAGCAGAAAGACATTGAGATATTTAGTAAAATTGATACATAAAATTCATATATTATTATGTAGACAACTGATCTGTAATATCCGAATAGAAGTATAATGATGTGCCAGCTATTTGAGGGGTAATGGTGGTAGAAACACCACTTTTTAAAAAGCAAATTCAAAGAACTGTTTCTTCAGATTATTCAGTCAAAATGAAAATCATTCAGCAAACAACAAAACAGAACACAGCCAGTTATACCTGAATGTTTTCGAAGGAAAATAAGTTAGTAAGCAAGTTAGGGTTAGGACTCAACATTCATTACAACTGGTAAGTCTTTGTTGAGGGAAACGGAGATATGGGGTTATTCATTGGAAGGACCATAGTAATTGAGCATAAGAAAGAATGTGCACTGAGGGAAGAAACGGGAGTAGTGGGCCTAGTGACTTGAGTTTTCACATTGCTATCTAAACCTTAGCATACACTTGCAGAGAATGTCACTTACAACGAAGTAGACCATGTTTTATGGAGGAGATAATGAGAGTCTCTACCTTATAGGTTTGTTGTGATATTAAATATGTTAATACATGCAAAGCTCAATGTCTCACATATTGTGATCTGTATAAAAGGGTTAGATAAGAGTTACCCTTCTCTTCTGATAGAGTGACCTTCATCCTTTGGTCCTTCTATACAGGGTTACCAAATACAATTGGTGATGTTGCACAGTGTAGTCTGCATGCGGCCCAACTTCATAATCCTCTATCAGTTTCTTGCCTTGCACATTAATTTGCTATCCACAACTTAAGATGGTGATGGACTCTTAAGCTCTAATTAATCTTTCTGGGCTAAAGAAAGAAAAAGGTTTTAAAACCAAAAACCAGTGTTTTCCAACAGTATATCATAAAACCTTGTACTTAAAATTAATTTCTTTGTTTTAACTTGATTATAAAAATTTTCAAAAAGAAAGAATAATTACCTTTATTGAATACCTGTTCTGTGCCAGACACTGTGCTCTCCATGTGTTCTTATTTTGTGGCCCAATCCTGCCAGATGGAGGTGAATAAACCAAGAGATTAAAGAACTTGTCCAAGATTATACAGCTAGGAACTGGCAAAAATAGGATGTGAACCCATGTGTCTACTTCCGAATTCCATCATGCCCCACCACACCCACTCTTATAAACAGAAGGTAGAACATAGATACAGAAGTAAATATAAAAAACATATTTCTTCAGTGTCTTATTTACACATAAAAATTAAACTAAGTGGTCGCTTTCATGATACCTCAAGGAAGTTAGCCAAGCATTTGTTTTTATGGAGACACATTTAATGAAATTTGTTTTTATGAGGACAAATTTTTATGAGGACCAATTTATTGAAAACAAATAAATAAAGCTGTCAATGTTTAAAGCATTGTTAATTGGGAAGAGCATGGATCATTGAGAAGCTAAGATAGAAATGTAAAATCAGTTCCCACAATTTTAGAGGCTTGATTCTTGGCTCTTTTATCTGTAATTATGCAATATAGTGAAGAATAAATGACAAGCCACCCTTCTTCCTCCAAGCGATTCCATTTCTATTTATAAAGTTTGAGTGATAGTTGAAAAGTTTAGGAATGTTTCAAGATTAAGCAAACTTTAGAGGCATAATATACTGGATTTCAAACTTCCAAATGCAGGAGGTTCTTGGCCCTCAACCTGCTTAAATCAGATTAGTCCTCTTTTATCTCATATTCTTAGCTTTTGTATAAGCTCTCCTTTGAAAAAGAAGGTTTGAATGATTGGAAGTTACCTTTTTATACATTGTTTATATTGAGACAATCATATTCTGTTCGCATTGAGATTTACTTGGGTTTCAGGCATGCAAGATGTTCTTCAGTTGCTGCCAGAGCCCTAAGCAAAATTGCAAACTTGGAAATTTGTGTTCTTATATCCCTGCATATTCACCCAGCAAGTGCCCTGGGCTGCCATGCTCTCAGGACTCCCACATGCACTGCACAAGTTAGAGGGCCCCAGTCTCATCACACTCTATTACGATAATGTTCCTGCTAGAACAGTAAAGTATTCTGAGAAAGGCCCTCTTTGAGCTACATACTCCCCTCAGCTGTCCAACACCTCACTGCCAACAGGCTGGGCCTATATCCTTCAAAGTATTTCTTCTGAAGTTCTTCTTTCCCAGTTTGCTTTCCTTTTTAAAAGAAATCCATCTAGGTAGGAATGACTGCTGGGTATTAAAGCTCACAAGGGCTTTTATATTTTAAATGAAGTAGTTGCTAATCTAAATTAAACTAATGCATAGAGTAAATAAAGAAGGCGTCTTTAAGCCAGGAAGTATTGCATCCCTAGTGTCCCTGTGTCCACTCTGGGCTGTCACCATCCCAATTGGTAGCCACATGTAAGGTAGAACACAGGCCACAGCTGGGCCTTCTTTTAAAAGGCCGCCAAGCCCTAGCCTCGGTATGGTTCTAGACTCATCTTGTGGGTTTGTGTCTGTGACAAACTGAAAAGATGATAGGAGACAGGGACCATGTAACTTTCTTATTCCAACTACCAGTTTGTGAACTCCTTGGGAAAAAAGCCTCTGCCTTTTACATTCTCCAGAGAGTGCTGAATTTAGGTCCAGAGTAGATAGAGAATTACTTAAGTTCACATGATTGATTATTGACAGGACCAAGAATAGAACTTATATTTCCTCATGCCAAGTTAGTGTTATTTCCACTCTACCACTGTTTCAGTAATCTATTGCTGCATAACAAACCACTCCCAAATTTAGTACCTTAAGACAACAACACTGTTGTTTCTCACAGGTCTATGGTTTAGGAATTTGGGCAGGGCTCAGTTAGGTTGTTCTTCTGCTCCACGTGGTATCTACCAGGTCACCCACTTGGCTGGCTTCAGCTGGGTTGGGCTGAACGGTCCAGAAAAATTTCATTCACATGTCTAGAACCTCAGTGTTTCTCATGTGGCTTCTTTCTCCCATATGTTCTCTCCTTTCCTTCAGTAGTCTAAAATGAACTTCTTTACAGCATGATAGTTATCTTCTCAGTGAAAGCAAAAGCTGACAGGCCTCTTAAACTAGCCCAAAATCGGCAATATGACTTTTGCTACATTATCTGGATCAAGGCAAGTTACAAGGCCAGTCCAGATTCAAGGAAAGGGGAAATACATACTGTCCCCCCGCCTTTTTTTTTTTTTTTTAAGAGACAGGGTCTCGCTCCATCACCCAGGTTGGAGTGCAGTGGTGTGATCACAGCTCACTGCAACTTAGAACTTATGGGCTCAAGTGATCCTTCTGCCTCAGCCTCCCAAAGTGCTTGGATTACAGGCTTGAGCCACCTCGCCTGACCATTACCTCTTAATGAATGGAGCAACATGCACATTCAGGGAGGAAAAGAATTGATGGTGGCCATCTTTGGAGAGTAACCACAACCATAGTTAACCAACAGAGGTAGCCTTCTTTCTCTAATCCCTACAGTTTCCTGATAGACCAGGGAAATTCAAGCCTGTGTGAAAACAAAGGAGGGAAAGAAGTAGAAAAATGCCCCGAAACACCTCGTCCTTTTCTACCTTAATGCTCAGCTGAAGAGTTAGGAAGGCAGCGCCACCTCCCCACAGTCCCCTGGAATCATCCTTTGGTTGAGCTTCTTAGGAGAGGCTGCTGCACTTCGTAGCATATGTAAAGATCGTGGTTAGTGCTTGTGTAATCCTACAGCAATCATTTCACAATAATTATTTTTTCAGAGATACTGCTACATCTGTTTTCTGTGTCAAGATTTCAATACCTATTCCTATGGGCTGGTTCTCCAGGCAACATTTAAAAACAATACTTTTCAAGGCTGCTTATGTGTATTGTTAAAATGGACTACACCTACAAGTAACCTTTTCAACTGTTAATTTTCATGCACAAGTCAACTTATACTTATTCTCTAAGAGAAAGGATATCTCAGTAGGTTTTTCTTTCGTTTTTTTTAATGATACAGAGGAGTCTTATGTGAAAGGACAAGCATCTAAGACTGGAAGATTGATTTTCCAGCCTACCTCCAGCTCTGGCAACATCCTTTCTTCCTGTTTTGTCTAACTTGGTTTAAAATATCCTAAATGATGAGGATTATCCTTTTTCTCTGAGAAAAATGCTCATAATCTTCTAAATTTCCTTGGGAAAGTTTTTACATATATTATCTTTTCTTTTTTTAAAAAAGATTTTATCCTTTTGTTACAGTTAGATTGTTTTTTACAACTTAGCTAATTATTCAACTCAGAGTACTTTTTCCTAGAAACAAATAAATAAAATACTCTAGTGTCATATCAAGAGAGGAAATGTAAGAGCAGCTACTTATGGGCTGCTGGGGCAAAACTTTTCCAAGTGCTCTGGGAAATCTCACATTTTAAGTGATTATCATTGTCTAGGAAATGATGAGATTTGTCTTACATAAATGGAAATCTTTGGTTTCTTAAATGTGTGTGAGGAAAAAAATGTGATATTTTTGTACCAGCTGCCTAGGAAGTATGGACCAGTGAAATCCAATTTACCCTCTAAATTTTTGTCAGTCAATACTTATTGAAGATATTTTATGTACTCTTTAATATAGCGTTGTATGTGCAAACAGTTACATGTGACACAAAGCTAAAATTCAACTAGGAAAAATCCAGGTTTTTTAGATCTCCATTTTACCCTTTTTCTGTTTTGTGGGTGGTGGCAGTGGTGGGTTTGTTTTTGTTTACTTGCTGTTTTCTTTTGCTTTGTCTAGATTTAAAAAGAGATTGTGCCTCCTTAAAATAGTCCAGAACATTTAGTGAATTGGGGGGATTTTATTTTTTATTTTATTTTATTTTTTAAATTTCCACATCTTTATCCCTTCATTTTAGGAAGAAGAATTAGAAGCCCAAATTTCCTTCCTTCAAGGACAGCTGAATGACCTGGATGCTATGTGCAAATACTGTGCAAAGGTGATGGACACTCATCTTGGTGAGTGAACTGCCCTGGCCCTGGGAATGACGACAGTCATAACACTAATCACCACCAGCATTACTGTGTGCTGGGTCCTGTGTTAAGCTGTTTACATGAATTGTCTCATTTAATCCTCACAACAACATTATAGTAGAAGTACTGTTACTCTCCACTGTTACTCTCTCTCCCTTACAGATAAGGAAACTGAAGCACAGAGGGGTTAAGAAAATGTCCCAAGATTATATCAGTAGTTATGTGGAGTAGAAATTCAAAATCAAGCAATTTGACTACAGATTTCAATTTCTACTGCTACATTGCCCTTTGTAAATGTCTGTCTACCTCAGACCAAAATGAAATGTTGAGCTTTCAAGATCAAATAATCAGCTGTACTGCTGTGCCAACCTGCCTACAAATCACTAGTGTGATTATTATTTTGACAATGCTTTCTTTATATTTTTTAAATATGTATTGTTTAACCACCTGCCTGAAATGCATAACTTTTTCGTCTTACTGTGCTTATATTCTAAGAAATGTCCTAGTTTGAAATTCAGTTTACATGTGAGTTATACATATGCCACATTAGAAAGTTTCAGGCACTGTTCTACATTTGTAAAGGTTCTATATTTTGTATTAGAAATGGTCTCTGCTAGCTCATGTATGCATTTCAGTAACATGCTGCATGCAAAAGCTTTTGTCATGTATGTTGTTACTATTTTTTGGGCCATTTGTAGACATCCTTTCTTTCTCCACTCTCCAAGGTGTAACATTTGTAGTTTAGGAATAAATTAGGAAAATAATACATGTACTCATATGGAAATGGCCAATGTGCTGCTCTGCAGTGTGGAGAAATGGCAATATCAGGTATTGTAAGAAATCAGAATGTATCCTGCCTCTGAGGAGAAACCAAAGGGAATCTACCAGGGCCTCCAGGGCCTTCACTGGAGGTAAACTTTCTACCTTCAGACTCCAATAAGCTCTAAGTCTGTTATTTAGATCACAAGTCCATTATAAGTGACCAAAATGACTAAACCATACTGGCTCAAGCAAGTAATAAAAGTTCTCTCGAGAATTTCAAGAGATGCTGATGTACGCGGCTGCCTGCCTGCCAGCCAGTATCTTGTTAGCAGCTGGGTCCTGTTCTTCCCTCAGCCTTATTTCTACTCTCTCAACCACTCCCTCAGGGAAAGGGTTCAAGAGGTAAAAACAGCAGGAGAAACCCTGGTAGATGATTGACAGGATAGTCTCTCTCATCACGGCAGCAAATGTTACCCGTGTCACATCTGATTCCACCCCCTTCTAAACTCTGTTTATGTGCTGTTTAATGGTAAATTTCAAAAATTTACATAAACCTAAGTTTATATGAATCTCATATTATCTAATATTATCACATTTTAAAATGCATCCGAAAGAAATAATGGTTTATATAATTAATATATATTACATGACTAATTTTGCTTAGTTATTTAAATATAATTTTAATTTTAAAGTGTGCATGTATATCTGTGTAATTTTTTCTTTTCTGGCTACTTGGGTGACCTTTGCGTTGCTTGATTTTAGTTTTGACCAAAGTAGGAGAGCAAAGAAGTGAAGTAATTAGGAGAAAGATTTTCTTGAGTGCTACAAAATCCTGTTAAGAAACTTCCAAGTTGTTTGGTACACACGGAAGCCTTTAAAGCAGCTTTACTTAAGCCTCAGAATTTTCAAACAGCTTTTGCTCTGACTTTGGTCTTTCAATCCACACTAAAAGAGCATTTTCTCATTGTATGGGAGAGAGAAACAATTTAATTAAAATGGAAAGAAAAGCCCATACCAGCTGTGAATTTTCAACTAACCACAAAACTGGATTTGTTTTTGTGTGTACATTTCACTTTCAGCCAGAATCCCTTCACATAGCCGTCTACTTCTTTTCCCCATATAAATAGCATGACTGCATATTTAAAGTGGGGTTGAGGAATGCTGCAAAGAATTCTGGGTCTCAGGGCCCTCAGATGCATTTCATTTCATCTGCATAATATAATAGTGATATATTAAGGGATGCTCCTATATTAGAGGTAACGTTGATTCTAAGCAACGATTTGAGGAAAACACAAAGATTAATTAAGGTGAAGGTCTTGATTTAGTTTTTGACTTATGCTTCCTTATAAAATTATTTTAATACCCTAATATTGTTTCCATGTGATATTTTTCTATTTCTGATTATTAAAGGAGAATGAAATTGGAACAACTGCAATATCCATTTGTAAGGGATTGAATATAATATAGTGATGCAATCTTTATAAAGATTAAAATGCTTTTTTATTTATTAACATAAGGAAATATTCATGACAGATTATTAAATGAAAAAAGCAAATGGCAAAATGGTATATATTTGATATGAAAATACTATTAACAGTGGTTGCCTAGTGAAAGGAAGATTGTAAAAGGACTTTCTAAGGGGCCTAATCTTCCATTCTTAGAAAATATAAGACATGCACTGAAAATCTGTGATGATCTAAGTGCATGTAACTAACATCTGTGTACATAGCAGGCAAGAGTCCATTGCTGAAGTGGTATCCAAGAAGGAAAGACAACCCCATGTGGCAGCAAACAGACCTAGGGTTGAATCTAGCCTCTGTCACTCAGCTCATCCTGTTTATGAATGTGTTCTCATATATGAAATGGAGATAAAAATATCTATCTTGCCAGTTTGTTGCCAGATATATTTTTAAACCCTAGCATAGGGCACGGCCCAAAGTGAGTATTCAACACAAATCATCTCTTCTTTCCCTTTAACTCTTTAACTCTCTCTTCTCGGGGAAGAATTGAGAGGTTCACCTAGCCCATGGCCATAGAGCTGAGCAGCGACTTGTGTAGGGCCCCACAACTAGTAGTTGAAAAGCTGGGACCAGTACCACATTTCCCAGCACCCACTTGAATGTTCCTTTATCCAATAATGCAAAATGATGCTAGAATTTGGGGTGTGCTGGTTCTAAGATTAGGCGTGTGAGCTCCTTGAGCAAGAATAGTTTTATCAGAACTTGATGCATCAGCACTTCAAGATGTGAGGTCTGCTGAGCCTCCATTATGCGAGAACTATCTGAGAAACGTATTCTAGGAGTTATTTCTGTGGATTCTTCCCTGATGTTAATTATTTTCACTAAGTTCCATTCATCTCAAGAGAATTCCATATCACAAATTGTTTTCCTCAGACATGCAATAAATATCTTAAAATATCAAGTACTATTCAAGGTTGTTTTTATAACTAATAGCAGAACCAATATAGGGAGAAGCCTCTCAGGTAAAAATTTAATGGCATTTGTTCCAGTGGCCCTTTCATTAGGTAAATGGTAGAGGTCAGATTGACAGGTTAGTGGTACCTCCTTATGGTTCTGGAACCCAAAACTGAAGGGGTATTTGTTTTGTCAAAACTCTACCAAAATTCTGATTTTATTTCCTCCACATAATTGAACTATTTGAATTCAAAAATTCAGAGATAATCAAAAATACGTGTTTTATTAAACCTAAACTTTTTTGTCAACTTTAGAAGAGTTTTTATATGTGTTGATTTTTCTGTTGCTATAGTTACTTCCCCTCTTGTCGTCCTGACAGTTGAGTTGAAAGCCACTGACAGTATTAATCTCCGTGGCTGAGCTCAGGCTATTTTTAGATTTGCTATACTTCACACATAATTGCACGTGGGCGAGCAGCCTACACTTGTCTGATCTGTGAGCAGCTGGGCTGAACTGCCAGCTGTTTGCAGGGAGTACATGAGGTGCTCACCCTTCTCAGCTCTAAGGTCCACACCCTCCTGCTCTGAATAAAGGTGTTTCCGTTCATCTGTTTGGTATTTAGACACTTTGGTTTCCAGCAGCTTGCCCTTTCATTGGTGGTTCATACAGATAACGGGAGGGTTAAATACAGTGAATTAAGGAAAATTCGATTTCCCATGCTCTTGTTGAGAGTACCGTAGCTCATGGGATCTTAGAACATTAAAGATCCAAAAGCCCTAGAAGTCATCTCAGCTGTTCTTTATTTCACAGATGAGGAAACCAAGGCCCAGGAAGGGTGAGTGACACAGCTAGCTGGCAACACGAGTCCAGACCCGAATCCAGCCATTGGCTTCTCTTTCACTGATGATTCTACTGAGGCCACACTTGAATCAGTAGTTGGATTTCAGACCCACTGTTTTATGGACACATCATTACTGATTTTGCACTTGTCATAGTATTTATGTAAGAATTAGCTGAAAGAGGAGGCCAGTTATGAAAATCAGTTTATTTGCCTCTGTAAGAACTTTATAAATATTATTTTCTGATATTTATAAAAACAACTGTCAATGGATGTCTTTGGAGGTGTTCAATAAGGCATCTAACTAATGGCATTTGAAAAAATGAGAAGGAAAATATGATCACCAGACAGCTTTCTCTCTGTCAGCTACATATGATAAAAGCTTTTTATGATTACTTTAAAAATTTTAAATACTGCTTTTAATTATGTGTAGCAGAGTCCTCTATAGAAGGAAAAGATATACTTCCCATGAGGATCTTTTTAAAAATGAGAATTATGATTCAGTATTCTATGCTTCTAACAGGCTCCTGGATGACCTAGGCCCTTGACAGATACCAAGCAGTAAGGAGCAAGAGAACTTAAAATTACTTGTGCATAATTCAATAAGTATATTTATAAACCTATTAATATATTTATTATCCCATACTTCAGGTATATGTGCACCCAAACCCTGGGCAGAATGCTCATCACCTCCCTTGGCCATCTGAGGTAGCTCGCAATCCCCTGAAATTCAGATGTTCCTTTTCAACCTCTCTGAGCTTGTCCTATTCTAGCCCTGGTTTTATTATCAGAAGACTTGAAACAATTGGTCAGTCTCTTCCTTGTACCAACTCTATGCCTATTTAGAAAAACTTAGCAAACTATGCACTAGTTTATCACTCCCCAGGCCAGGATACCACCACTCCAATAATAGGGCCTCAATACGGACTGTCCATCTTTCATCTTTTTTTTCTATTTTCTGGTTCTTTCCCATTTTCCCATATGCTTTTCCATAGGAGAGACCCAAATTGAATCTCATTTCCTCTCTTTTTTTAAGATATAATATACAAATCCTCCATCTTTATTAAACTTACTCTAAGTTCAAAGCGTATCAGCACTCGAGTCCCCCCTCTCCTTTTGCCTTCTGGAAGTAGCTGTCGCAGGCTGTGTCGGAGGGTGAGCACAGTGGCCCGCAGTGGCTGCCTTGCACCGTAGCACTCCCACAGCGGGTAGCATCCCCACTAGGGCAATCCTCACTGAGGCTCCAGCCTTTTCATTGATGTCTTTATCCTTCTAATTCAGTATGGAAGAGATTTCTCTGGTAAGTGGTAATCTTGTTGGATTTAATATCTAAATAAAAGTTGGGTCAGCTCTAACTATTATAATACATCTGGCAGCTTTGCTGTGGGACTGTTGCCCTCAAGAGCCTACTATAGAAGATGAAAATACACCAAACTCTCCAGCCTTCCCACATTGAAAGGGGCAGGTGTCCTTCATGGCATGTCATTCATGGAAGAGCATTTCACACAATAGTAGGATGAAGCCTATATACTTGTCACATACAACAGCAACTGCCATTAGTTCCCATGTGCCAGATTCAGTGCCAGGTACTTCGCAAACAGTATCTCTGATCTCCCACTAACTTTGCAAGTGGAAAGGGGTAATCCCTCATGTACAGTAAATTGTGACTTGGGGTGCTCTACATGCTTGGCTAGAGTTACACAGCTAGGAGGATTCAAGCCCAGCTCTCTCTGACCCCACTGCCCATTCTCACCTTTACATACATGGCTGCCTCTCTATGTCCTCCAGTTCCAACACCCCCCAGCTACTACTGATTCAATAGCCAAAAGAGTCATCCACCTCATCTCTGTGGAAATAGGCTTGCTCCCAATCGCTGGATAGCTCAAAAGACTTTCTGACCACCGCAGGCATCTCATGCTGAGCACGAGAACACGTGAGTAAGGGAAGGTAACGCTCAGGATAAAAAGACTGCCGTTCATTGCCTTGGGTCATATTTATATCCCAGCTGCAGAACAGCACTTAACTTTCACTAGATTTCATATCAGCAAAACCTTTAAGGCCTGAAGTTCATAAACCATGCATCCATCTTAAACCCAGTTCAAAGGGTCTTATTTGACTAAATGCTGTAATTTTAGGACAATCTTAGCCAAACTGCTCTCCTATCTCATATCTCTCAAATGAGGGCATGACGGCAAAACCCCAGATTATTTGATACTAGTAAGGCATTAGCTATGTATGTTTCTGTTTTTATTTTCAGAAATACAAATTCTCACAAAGGCATCTAACCATTACTGGAGCTTAAGAGTTCTTTCAAGTTTAAAAATATATGTAAAATCTCTTTATCTGGTTGATCCTAAAGTGGTAGCCATACCATGAATATGATAGATTTTACTGTGAGGAGTCATGCTTTCATAATACTCTGGCTGGCAGGGTGATAAATCCTAGGAGAATAATATGCCAAATAGTAGAGATCAGTGAAGATTCAGAACTCTGCAGGCACACTCAGTTCACTTAAGAGAACTAGTTATTGACCTGAAGACTCATCTTTAGTGTAATATACATATTTGCCTAGTCTTACCCTTGGACTCTCCCTAGTAATTTTCCTCTCTGAATGCTGAGTTTAGGGTCTTCAACCATCTGGCAGCTAGATGCAAAATAGGACTCTAGATTATATTTTCTGTGCAATCTGCATTTTGCTTTTTAAGAAAATTCTGAGCACAGAGTACCTGACTCAGTACTTGGCTCTTCGAAGACCATTGATGAATTTTATTTTTCTTCACCTGCCCCTACCGCTTCTCAATCCAAGATCTGGTTAATCATATCAGTATCCTTCAATTCTTCATCTGGGAAATACCTCACCTACATCTGCTCCTCAGGAGATAAAAATCAACCCTAATGCTAGCAGGAAAGCCCTTGCTTCCTGTCGGTCACTTAGCCGATATTTACTAAGTACCCGCTCTCTCATGTAAAAATAGGTTCTGGGAGAAGTAGATTGAGGGAAAGGTGAGGTGGGGGAGTAGTAATCTAAAATTGAGTTGAATATGTATGGAAGAGGTAAGAAGACTTCAAAGTAGGGAGAGGAGCAGGCGAATATACCTCTTCAGAAACACCTGCAGCGACACATCACTTCACATGAAGAAAACCACGGTACTCCCCAGAGTACTAGTGATTTCAAATCACTGGCAAGGAAAGTGGAATTCTAAAGTGACAGGGATATAGTGAATGTGAACCAGAAGACCTTGAGTCTAGGATTTGCCAGGTAGAACAGTGCAGTTTCAGGAAACTTTCAGTTTCTGAGCCTCATCATTGAATTATTTTCCAAGAGTGAGAGATGAAGCAAGAGAGAGCCCAACAAGTGGGCACTATCAGAGGAAAGACTGTTAATAGGAAGCTGATGCTTGGACATGGTGAGTTTTGAGGTGGACTTTGAAGAAAAGTCAGGATATGATGTTACAAGGTAGATGGGAGGGACTTCTAGAAGGGGGAATGGCATTTGCAGGGACACATAGAGATACGTGCCGTGTGTTAGAGACTGTGTGATCAATTTGATGCCTACAATCTTCTTTCAACCCTGACTTCTCCCAATCCCCTTCTCCCAGAGTATGGACAACTATGGCACACACTCTGCACAGAAATTCCTTTGTCAATGTCCAGCAATAGCCAGTAGTGACAAACGACGGGTCTGCCCCCATCCTTGACTAATGGCCACCTCTTCAGCCACTGCCACTCTGAACCTGCCTCCCCCTATCTCACCCCTCTATTTTATAACAGGCTGTATAGTTTCACTTTAGAGTCTGGGATAGGCCCTTACATGAGATTGTCAAAGCTCAAATGTCTGTCGGAGATGAGAAAGCCTCAGAGAGCAGAATCCCGTTATCTGGGTATTTAAGGTACCAGGGCAGGAAGACACATAGGAAGCCATAATAGTAATGAGGCAGTGGGCTGGCAGTAGAAAGCTTTGATTATCTCATCTAACCCACCCCCCACAACCTTCAGAGCTAGATATTTCCCCCATGTTACTGATGGGTCTAGTGACGCACAGAGGGTCATAACCCAAAGTCATCAAAACCCAAGTCATTTTGTGTCATTGCCAGTGCTCAGAAAAGGTCTCTGGTAGAAATCATCTTACAGTCTGTTTTGCATATAGGTGGCTTCCTGTTGCTGGCTATCCTCATTTAGAATAAACGGTGCTGCGTCTGAAGGCAATCAAATTAGTGCCAAGATCCTATCCTGTGCCTCTTCAGATCTCCAATCCCTCCATCAGGGATCAGGGATCTCTGGTCCCTGCCCTACTGTGGGGCTCTGGAGTCTGAAAGATTGGAAATCTCATCCTAGCTCCACCGCTTTCCAGTTGTGAAGCTGCAAATAACAGACCCACCATTTCTGGGCCTGGCTTCCTTTTCTGTAACAGGATGATGATTCTCAGCTAGATGGCTGTTGAGCTAGTCAGCGAGGTAATGTGGCCACAAAGCAATGACAGCTGCTGAGTTGTGAGTGGCTGGAGTGGGCTAGGTGCTATGTTAAGTGCTCAAGCTGTGCTGTCTCCTTCCTCTTCGCAGAAATCCTGTGAGGAAGGTGCTGTAGCCTCAGGTGCAAGGGGGTTCAGCAACTCGCCTAGTCCCACCTCCGTTACAGCGAGACATCATTTCCACTTTTGCCGCCTCTCCACTACCTGATGAGGCTTCCGTTACTTTCTCCATCAGCCATTTAAAACATTTAGTTGAAAACACTTTTATTCTAGCATTGAAAAAAATAAAGTTTTTACAAAATTATAATAGTTTGTGTGCCATTTCCATTGCCCTTAGAGACCTATTTTTGTGGCACTGACATTTCATTAAAAATAGTGGAGCCACCATGGAATTGTTATGTGAATAAGATTTTTGTGTGTATTTCCATAGAAGTGGTTAGTTATGTGACATTTTCCCCTTTAGTTCATTGCTCCAACATTCATAATATATAGTACTTAAATATGAGAAGATTATAAAAAGCAAAATATTCCTTCTACATAGAAACAAAAAGAAAGAACCTTTATAGCAAAATTTATTTTACCTTTTGCCATAAGGAGAATTGTACATTATGTTGGAAATTTAAACATTTCATATTTCTGCCTTTATATTTTAAGTCATGAAAATACATCATTATGTTTTTCTGTTTTTACATGCTGATGTAAGTAGCTTAAAACAGGAGATTTGTTACTAGGAGGTTATGTGGTAGTAGAATGTTTGTAAATGCTACCTTAAATCAATATATAGTGGAACTGGTTAGGGAAAGGATTTGCATAGTCAGTTAGGTGCATATATAGTTAAGATTATATTTTCTTGTGTGCTCCTTTTATCATTATAAAATGACTATCTCTGTCTTTCTTTTACCATTGTTGATTTAAAGTCAATTTTTTCTGATACGAGAATGGCTGCACCTGATCTCTTTTGGTTTCCATTTGCATGGAATATTTTTTTCCATCCTTTCACATTGAGCCTGTTTGCATGCGTATGGTTTAGATGTGCCTCCTGGAGACAGCAGATGTCCGGTTATGTTGGTTTATGTTTTCTCATCCATTCATCCAGGCTATGTCTTTTGAGTGGTGCATTCAAAGTGTTAACATTAAGAGATAGAATTGATATGCGGGATGCTGTTCTGTTCATCATGTTGGGTAGTACCTTATTGCTTTGTTTCCCTTCTTGTGCTATTGTTTTATGAGTTGTGAGCTTTAGCTTTTTTTGATGGTTTTACACTGGTGGGTATCTCTTGTGCTGACTTGTGTGGATAATGCAATTCTGAGTATTTCCTGGCAGGGCAGGTCTGATCATGACAAATTCCCTCAGTATTTGCTTGTCTGGAAAAGACTTAATTTCTCCATCAATTATGAAACTTAGTTTTGCAGGATACAAAATTCTAGGCTGGCAGTTGTTCTTTAAGAAGGTTGAATATAGGGCCCCATTCCCTTCTGGCTTGTAAGGTTTCCACTGAGAAATCTGGGTTTTCCTTTGTAGGTCAGTTGTTGTTTACATCTAGTTGTTTGTAGAATTTTCTCCTTAATTTTGACTTTGGCCATGTTGATTACTATGTGTCTTGGAGATGTTCTATTTGCATGAATCTTCCCAGACTTCGATGACCACCTTGTGTCTGGATGTCTGGATCTCTGGCAATACTGGGGATATTTTCCTCAATAATTCCCTGGACTAGATTTTCCATGTTTTTAGCTCTTTCTTCTTGTCCTTCAGGAATACCTATAATTCTTATGTTAATTTGCTTCACATAGTCCCATATCTCTATAAGTGATTGTTCTACCTTTTTTGTTCTCTTATTTGCCTTTTTAAATAACTGGCTTAGCCCGAGAGCCTTGTCTTTAAGTTCTGAGATTCTTTCTTCTCCTCGGTTTAGTCTATTGCCAGTGCTTTCTGCTGTGAAATTCCCTAAGTAACTCTTTCATTTCTTTGAATTCTGTGTTGTCTAGCTCTTTAGTGACTTTTTCATTAATTTCCTGAAATATTTTTTTGGCTTCTTTCTGTTGATTTTCAACTTTCTCTTCAATTCCACTCATCTTATTTGCCATCCATATTCTGAATTTCATTGCTGTCATTTAGACAATTTCCTTTAGTTGGGGTTTGCTACTGTGGTTCCATTGTGATCCCTTGGGGATATTGATCTGTTTCGATTTTTCATGTTGCCGGGGTTTCTTTGCTGGTTTATTCTCATCTGAAACCTCTTTTCTCATCTCAGGGCTAATAGGTTTGCAGGGCACCTGTTCTTTGCTGGGAACCCTGCTTCTTAATTAAAAGAAGGGGAAGTCGCTAAATGGTGCTCTTTTTTCCCTACTGTGGAATGTTGACATGGCCGGGGAAGGGCGTGTACACTAGAAGCCTGTAATGCAACTGTTCCGATTTCATCTATTTGCCTCCAATTGTGTCTGTTCAAGCCTGTGCTGCCTGCTGTCAGTGCTGAATGTTGAGTTGTTCACCAGATAGTTGTAGGATGTTTGAGTTGGGAGCTGGGAAAGACCCTCTTCACTGAGGCTGGTGTTGTGGGGCTTGCTCTGCCCGGGGTCTCCCCGCAGAGGTGACAGTGGCGGCTGCATGAGGCTCTGCAGGCATTGGTCCTGAGTTCCCAGGCCATAGGCATTTCCTCAAACCAGGTCCCAGCATACTGGTGGCTCGCAGCGGGGGGTCCCTGGCAGGGTGTTGGACTTTGGAGCAGTTCTGCTGCTTCTGCAGCAGTGGTGGAGGATCCAGGGTGGGATCGTGGGGACCAGGTGCAGTGCCGGAATCTCAGGGTGGTGTCCAGGGCCTAGCAGGAGCTCTTCTCACCGAGGTGGAGCCTCGGGCTCCAGTGTGTGAGCCTCAGAGCTGAGACTGGGGAGGAGCCAGAAGTAGGGCTTCTGAGCAGGGCCTCGGAGCCAGAGGGGCTCATCTGCCCTGCAGAGCAGGTCAGGGCTGAGCAGGCTGCAGGCAACTAGGACTTGGAGGGTGGAGTCGGGGCCAAGCATGTGGTGAGCTGTTCCACAGGCTCAGGGACCACATGGATGCCAAGTCACATGGGCAGAGGTCGGCTCCAGTGGCCCAGGGACTGTGGAGTTCTCCCCACAGCCCCCAGGACCCACCAAAGCAGTTGCCCAAAGCCTTCCAGGTCAGAGCTTGTAGCACCCCATCAGTTCCCATGCTTAGATCCTGTTGCGGGGGTGCTTGGCTTCCAGTCATTGGGTATAGCTTAGAGGAGCCTTCGGTTGGTCCACTCCCTCCCCAGCCCAGTGGGGGCAATGAGAAGGCCACAGCCACAAAGCTGAGTCCCATGCCAACCTGGTGCCAAGTACCCGAGAGCTCAGGGTGGCTTTAGCTGCTGCCCGATCCCCACTGCACCTGTTTTCTGGTGCAATGACTCTGCACAGACTCCAGGCATATCCCCAGTGTGCAGCAGCAGAGAGAGAGAGCCCTCTCACAACTCGGCCACAGTGCCTGCAGGGTGAACACGGTGCCCCAGCACTGTATCTTGCTAATCTTCCCTGCATGTGCTTTGATGTTATCAAATGTATCGCCCCATCACCTTTCTTTCCCCAGAGTCCCGCACTGCTTCTCCGTGGTTTCACAGTGTTCCGTCTGAGAACAGTTGTCTGCAGGTAGCACCTGCTTCCTCTTTACCCTTCTTTCCTTGGGAGCTGCAGGTTCACACGCTGCTTCTGATCCACCTTTTTTTTTCTGGATGATTTTTATCCTCTGTAACAGTTTGGCTGCTATACTGGGTTGAATATTGTCTCCCAAATATTCATAACCACCTGGAACCTGTGAATGTGAACATATTTGGAAATAGGGTCTTTATGGATATAATTGAGTGAAGATAAGATCATACTGAATCAAGGTGAGCCAAAGATTGGAGTGATGTATCTACAAGGCAAGAAATGCCAAGGATTGTTGACAAGCACCAGCAGCTAGGTAGAGTCAAGGAAGAATTCTTCCCTGGAACCCTCAGAGGCAGCATGGCCCTGCCAACACCTTGACTTTGGACTTCTAGCCTCCAGAATTGTAAAAGAATAAATTTTTCGTGTTTTGAGCCACCCAGTCCGTTGTACTTTGTTACAGCAGCCCTAGGAAACTAATACAGCTGCTAATAACATAAACCTCGAGGGAAAAGGAGAATAAATAAATTAGATTATTGTTTTTCACAAGTAAAAGAAACCCAGAGATCTAAGCAGATATGGTGGCTCCATGATACTCCTTTTAAGCTGTGGTTTTCATCACAGCTCTTGCCTTTACCACCACTTTCCTTCTCAACTTACCCCTGCAAGCACCGCCATACCACTCTTGAGTAGATGGATTTGTGGGAGGCTCACAGCAAAACAAGGCATCCAGGAGAGGATGGCTAGGACTTCCTGGTTCACAGGCAGTGTGGCCAGTATGATTTTGTAAGATTTTGTGTAGACATTGATACTTCTGTATTGGGATAGTAAATCTATGTCCATAAACTCAGGTATGCCAAAATCTTGCTCTAAGTTCCATAGTTCTGTTCCCACCAATGGCAGTCAAAGGACTTGAACTTATCAATTAAAGGCGACTCAGTCTCTTAGAAGTTAACCATTTCATCTGAGCAAATGCTCATACTTAGTTTCTCTACTTTGCCTCTTCTCCCTGCCAAGGTGGTGCCAGGGTTCTGGGATGGGCTCACATGTCTCTTTGTTTGAAGAAGGGCCTCTGAGTGCCCTCCAGGTCCTTGTTGGCCTCTAAGGAGAACTTTATTCCTGCACATTTCTGGGTCTCTGTTCCCACTGGAGCCACTGGCTTTTCCATGAGCCTGTAGTCTATGACCCTAAAGGCCGTTGGTCTTTGTTGCTGCCATTACCTTGTTGCTGCCATTACGTGGCAATGTTGCCAGATCGTTTTGCTTCAGGATGTGTTCCACCACAGACTATCAAAGAGGCAGCCGGGAGACCTCACGTTGGTTTCTGTAGACTTATCCTTTGTGCTGGCCCCCTGCATTGTGGGTATGGCCTCCAGGGGCCAACTTTCCATTAGATCCTTGGACTTAAAAAGCCACCTGTGCTTCCTCTAGATGTCCTGGTGCTCCTGCCTCCACTGGCTGAGCTTCCTCTTGGGGCCTAGGAGCAGTCCCCGTGGTGGCCTTCGCTTATCCAGCAGGAGCTGGGAAATCTGAGCCCACCCTGCAGCTCAGCAGGGACAGAACCCACTGCCCTGTCAAACCACCCAGCACTATGTGCCACACTGCCTCAGCCAGCCCTCAGGCCCTCACAGCTCCGCCTGAAAAGCCACAGCAGCCTCAGCCCTCTAAACAGTGGTCCCTAACCTTTCTGGCACTAGGGATCGGTTTCGTGGAAGACAGTTTTTCCACAGGCGGGGCGGGGAGGCGGAGCTCAGATGGTGTGATGTGAGCAATGGGGAGCAGCTGCCAATACAGACGAAGCTTCACTCGCTCACCTCCTGCTATGTGTCATCCCCCACCCCCCCCCCCAGTTCCTAAGTTTCATGGACAATTTTTCATGGCTGGCAGGGGGAATGGGCAGTGGGGCTCTGCGGCCCGGTCCCTAACAGGCTGCAGACCAGTAGCGGTCCACCGCCCAGGAGTGGGGACCTCAGCTCTAAAAGACCCACAAAACTGCTTCTTGTCAGTTTTCTGTAGTTGGTTGTTTTTAATGTCTTGTTGAGTGGATTCTATTTTGTTTTTTTATTGAGAGAGAACAAATTGTTACAGGCTTTTAAGGAAACCAAAAACATTTGCTCTCTAATTATATCTATTATTCTATTCCCATTCAACTTGCTTTCTTGTTTTGGAGCAGCCTTTCTATTAGCCAAAACTCCAGTCAAGTTTTCTTAATAAATAAAAGCTGCTGTTTTTCCACTGTGGTATGTGAGAGGACTTGTCAGCATGGTTCTTATTGAAGATTCTAATAAATTGTCAGGCTGGAAGCACGTTGATGGTATCAGTCTTTGCCTTGCCCCATACTGGAAATAGTTTTTGGAAATATTTAGAACAGCAATGTTTTGAAATGCAAGTTCCAAGAGTGTTTTTCATATTCGTTCCTTCAGTTGATCAGTAAAAACTGTGTACCTGTAATGCACTGGGCATTATTCTAAGGACTGGAAATACAGCCCTGAGCAAGAATGTCTTGAAGCTTATATCCTGTTAGGGGAGGATGGACAACAAAAAAGCCAGCAAATATGTGTGAGAACGTCAGACAGTGGCGGGTGCTTATAAATACAGTGACACAGATGATGTGGTAGAAACTAGAGAGTGACTTGGGGGCTGCTTTAGGTTGGGTGGGCAGGAAGGCCACTCTGAGGAGAGAGCACTGGACAGAAAGGCGGACAGTGAGGAGGAGACTGCCTAGATCCGGAGACAGCGTCCGGGCCAGGGCACAAGTGTGCCGGCTCTGCCTCGACCAGCGCGACGCTGAGCGAGCGAGGAGTGATACGCTGGCTCTGCTAGCCGTAGGGGCCAAGCATGGAACTCAGGCGTTCAGGCAGAGACTGGGACAGCTTTGTTGGGTGAATGACTAAGAATATAGCATGTAAGACATTATAAAGGCATTTTTAAGGCCACAAAAAATAAGAAAGCTGTTAAGGAGGGTGAACATACTTATTGTAGTGACTCTCAAATTGATGCACCTGTCAGTATCTTTTTAATTGTGCCCTCCCCATCAACACATTCTCCTATACAGCCTCGGGCTTCTCCTGCTTCCCCTGAGCTCTCCTGAGAATCCCACGCCAGTCCCTGACGGGGCTGCATGCATCCCACGGGCATGTGGAGGCAGGGAGGGCTAAGGGCCACCACGTGTTTAACAGACCAGTGGGCAACCCAGATGGTCAGCAGCTGGCTTGGCAGGCCCTTCAGGTCAGGTCTGGAGAAAAAGACTTCTCATGTTGAGGCTACGTCTCCTAGAGGAGATGGAGAAACAGAAACAGCTTCTGTGAAGACCCTGGGTTAAGTCATGCTGATTCCATAGGCATTGTCATCTGAGAGCAACCTGCAGTGCCATCACTGCGGCCTCTTATTTTTACTATTACATTGAAATAGGAACATATTTTACACGTTTTACATGTTTTATAAATCCTTAAAGACAGTTTCTTTATTAATTTCAATCACTGATCTTTAGAGAGAGGTGAGTTAAGACAACTGAACTGTAAGGCAGTGTATTCCTACACTTTTCAGCCCAGGTTGAAAAGCTTCTTCATAGAGACTGGATGAATGGTCCAGGCTGTCAGCCACATCATATGTCAGCAAGAGGTGCCCTGGCCTCTCGTTGGAGGGAAGATACCTCTGTCGTTATGACAGCACACGCATGCAATGTTGGAGGGAAGGCTGCGCACCCCGGGCCCAGTGCTGCCCTCTCTACTCATCCTGGCAGCTCCCCATCTGCAGTTTGCAGAAAATCCTTGGTAGGAAGAGTTGCTAGGAAATTTGGCAGAAAATTCCCAAGCTTGTCTGAAGTTATGGTGTGACAGCAGGTAAGTTATACTCATTAGTTATAAAATACCATTCTTCTATTTTCAGTAAATATTCAAGATGTGATATTGCAAGAAAATTTGGAAAAAGAAGATCAAATTCTGGTTTCCCTGGCAGGATTAAAACAGGTATGTGCATTGCTCTGACAAGTCTTTGTGTCCTGCTGCTGTCGGGAGGGCACCCTAGGGCATGGAGTACCATGATGTTAGAGCCAGCGTCCCCCGGTCCTTCATTTCTTCCCAGAAAGAGCTCCTTCTGAATCTCCACCTCCTTATGCCCCTATTCTTTCCAGTGATTATGTCTGCTTAGCTTGTAGCCCACACTGGTTTTCCATTTCCTCTCGCCAAATCCATTCTGTTTGTTTCTCAACCAAAGCCGGTGTGCCATAAATCAGCATCGTGTTCAGTCATCTATAAATTCATGGGTGTCCTTGGAGCACAAGTCATAATCGATACCTACCGCAGACTGCAGACCCTCAAGGGCCATATTTACCCAACTTTTCAAGATCTAAATGGGACATAAATGTCAATGAAAAAGAGTGTGCTGTTCCTAAATGGCTACTTGTGTTATGAACAGACCAGCAGTGGTAGAGTCACTCTAGCGGCCAAGGTGTGCAGTGAGCTGAGTGTGTAGGCAAATGGTGCTTCCTGCTTTAAGATAATTGCCAAGGATGTGACCCTCGCTTCTTACCCTGTGAGAACCTGGCCATTAATGCCCTGACATTTTCCTTGGTCATTGAAAGTCAGCAGCTTTCATAAAGTTGGATTTTTTCCCATTATTTCTTTCGCAATGGTGTAAAATGTTAACATCCATGCTATAAAAAAAAAAAAATAGTTGATGACAAGCCTAGTTTAAGTGTATGAGAGATTTAGCTAGCATTTAAAAACAAACTCATTCATCTTTTTCATTTATTTTCTTATTTGAAAATAGATCAAAGACATTCTAAAAGGTTCCCTGCGTTTTAACCAGAGCCAGCTAGAGGCTGAGGAGAATGAGCAGATCACCATCGCAGACAACCACTACTGCTCCAGCGGCCAGGGCCAGGGCCAGAGCGACCAGGTGCCCGGGGCCACCAAGCAGGTATAGGAGCTCTGATGAACATGTTATGTTAATTCGAAGGGAGCACATCCATAGAAGTCCTTCAAAGTTATGAATAACAAAAACCCTACCAGAGTTATTTCACATTGCCATGTGTGAAGTTCAACTGTGAAATACCACAAGTAGCCTGAGGCAGGAGTGCTGTGTATAGCTGTGCAGGTTGTACACTCTGGTGCCGGAGGGGCTGCTGTTCACAATGGTAGCAGCGAGGAGGGCATCTCCTAGAGCTGTGCCGTGCAGGGCCCACAGACGCATAAACGCCCATGCAGCAGCGTTCGCCTGAGCCTCTGCCACGGCCATTGCGTGGAGGAAGCCAGACCTCTGCCATAGTTCTTGGTCAACTGCCTCCAGCCAACGCCTCCATTCCAGTGCTTTCCTAGTGCAGTCTTGAGTGGATCTCACTTGGCTAGAACATATTTGACCAAAATTACTTTCTCGCCTTCCTGGGAAAGGGCTTCTCATTAATGTCCACCTCTAAGGCAGGGGTCAGCCAGCTTTCTGTAAAGAGTCAGAGAGTGAATATTTTAGGATTTGCAGGCCACATGTGGTCATCTCTATCATATATTTTTTTCCTTTTTTTTTTTTTTTTTTGTTTTTTATATAGCCCTTTAAAAATGCATAAGCCACTCTCAGCTTCAGGGCCACACAAAAGCAGGCCACAGGCCGGATTTGGCCATGGTTTGCTGACCCACGCTCTCAGTGTGTATAATTTATTCTAACATAGAATCACATGATTTCACTGCTAAGAGGATCTTAGAGCTTCCTCATGTGCTCAGCCCTGCCTGCCCCTTTCACCAGTGAGAAAACAAAAGGCAGAAGGGCACCCAGGCTCACTGGGCAGGGGCGCCCCTTGCCAGGCATTGTCTGCAGAACCCCCATGCCCACCCGCAAGCTCCACCTCCCGCCTCACTGGGCATTATCTGACAAGACTAAAAGATTGTTCATTTCCCATTTAGATTTTAAATTCCAAATAATATTTTTTTAAAAATCAGCTTACAAAATTTCATCATGAAAAATGAAGGTTAACAAAATCTTATCTAAGTCACTTTCTCCAGAACTAGCATTCACATGCTTGAAAATTATTTTCTGTGTGATTTTAAAACAGCAAAATGACATTTGAATGGGAATTTTTTCAGTTTTAAGGACACTCTTCAAGAAGAGAGAACTTTGTGGTTAAACTTACTTTTAAAGCCATGTGAAATTTTCATAGAGTGCTTTGACTGCATTTTCAGCCATGTGAATGCAACGTCGACATTGCCTGTTTAATTTGATTAGTTTCTCCAAATTCTCCTCCCTGCATAGATGTTTTATTTTTTAATAACCATTTATTTATTCAACAATTTTTTAGCTTAGGCCCACCCACCAACCATTTTTAACTGACAATTTTAAAACTTTAGCATGATTTTTTAGTTGAATATGTAAAAATACTGCAGAAAAAGACTTTTCAAAAACACTAATGAATTTGCTAAATTTAAAACTTCTTGATTATACTTTGGAATTGTCTCTACCCCTTCCCTGTCATGACCCCTTCCCCATGGCTGTTAGCAGTTTATAAAAAACCAGTACTCCTCAAAAACGTTTTACTGAGGAAGGGAAAAATAGGGAAGCCGTGCTCTCCTCTCTCCTTCAGGGGAGGAAAGGCAAGAGAAATCCCCGATGCAAGCAAGCGAGTCAGACCGACGAGCCCAGTGTGTGGGGCCTCCCGCTACAAAGCCCAAGTATCTGGGCTACACTGATAAGGAGCCGAGGGGTCTACCAGGCAGGAAGCCTTGACCACCTTCTTCCTGTAGGAGCCTGTGTCCGAAGCCATGGGGCTGCCATCAAGCTTGGAGCTGGCTGAGTTTTCCATCTCACTATGGGAAGAGGGCAGAGAGGACACCAGCTGTGGACAGGCTACATGCATCCCAAGGAACATGCATCCCAAATGTGCCAAGTGGGAGTTCTGAAGGCTTCTGAATGTGTTTTGAGGACCTGGTGTGCCAGGAACTGGGTATCAAGGCTATGGGATGTAGCTCCTGCTTTCGTGAGCATCCAGCTATGGGGGCTGGGGGAGCAGTGCTCGCTACGCAGGCTCGTGAGACATTTTCTTGAGATGTAAGCACCCCGTGTTGGCCTGTGATGGATTGTGCCTTAGCTCATTCCTAACTTAGGGATGGGTTGTCTTTGCTTTCTTGGTTAATCACTAACGTATGTCTAAAGGATAGTTCAGAAGGACCAGGCTCCCTGCCCTGGGGCAGATGGCTCATGGCCCTCCTGCTGTCCCCTTCCCCATCAGGAACCACGGAAGGTTCTTCCTCTGTGGAAATGCACATGCCCCGCTCCCCACTGTGAGGTTGGTAGTGACAGGGCTAGTATTGTTCTTTCAGTTTGATTTACACATTTTATCTCCATCTCTAAAAACAGCAGAGTGGAGTGAAAAGAGCCACACTCTCTACCTCCCTTCCCCGAGTCTGTCCTTTACGTACTCCTCTGGGAAGCGTTTGATGAACTCACTCACATCCACTGCAGTAAAAGGCAGGACTTTGTTAACCAACCCATCACATGCCTTTCTGGCACTTGGTCCCATGTTTTTATCTGTGTATTGGCTAATATCATAGCCACTAGCCATGTGTATTTATTTACAATTAAATTTAAATTTATTAAAAGGCAATAGAATTAAAAGTTAAAAATTCACTTCCTCAGTCACACTAGCCACTGTTCAAGTGTTCAGCACACACATGTGGCTCAGGGCTGCTCTGTTGGACAGCTCAGATGACAATATTTCCATCATCAGAGAAAGCTCCTTTGAACAGAGCTACTCTGCAGTTAACTGCCTGCTTCTGCCATGATCCTGAGCTCAAGCTAGGAAATGAGGCAAGTTGGGAGAGAGGGCAGAAAGAGGGGAAGGGGACATATATTGTGGTGGTCCTGGCCAGCCTGACAGGTTAAAAACTTTTCTAATTGTGCGAGACATGCCTGTATCTGGCAAAAAGAAAAGATTGACTTAGGAATTTACAAAACTTCTGTAAATAATATAAATGGCACCAAGTAGTGGTTAAGGCTGCTATGGAAATCCATAAAGAAGCCATCTTTGTGTCTAGAAAAAAATTCTAGGTGGGTATCTAGACAGCAGTGTCCTTGAAATTTTTTTATTACATTGGCCAAGCCACTAGGCCTCCTCCCTGGACTTCCTTTTTTGACTTACAATGTGAAGGGCCAAGGAGGGTGTTGATAAAGAAGGCACTTGCAAAGGCCCTGTAAGCTCTGACATGCTTTGTCTAAGGCAGTCTATGACCCTTATCTGGAACTGGGAGGAATCATGTTAGATAAGTAGAGTCATGTATCCTTACTTCTAGTCATAGGCTTTGAAAAGTGTGTCTCCTCTTCAAAGTCTTGCTGACATCTTCACTGTAAGCTAAAGGAGAGTAAGTGATAATGATTCTTCTGTAGTAGCAGCACTCTAAAAATAGGGTCCACTGTATGTGCCCTTTTATTTTCAACTAAGATAAGCTCTACTAAGTACATTCCAGCCCTGCGTTTTTGTGAGAGACCAAGGTTTTCACAGTTCACGATGCATACGAACAAAGTGTCCAGGTTCTGGAAGTAGGAAGTCAGTCCCGAGGGCCTGTGTTGATTCCCCAGCAGCCTTGGGTGCTTACCACTTGTGGAGCTGGGGGAGAAGACTCCCCAGAGGCGGTCTGGCTCTGACCAGGTGCACCTGACACAGGGGCAGTAATGGGAATGCGGTTTGATTTCCTTCCCTCCAACTCAGAGAAAAGACAGTCCCCCTCTACCAAGCAGCTCTAGTGCCATCTCAATCACATCCCCTCCTATCAGAGTGCCGTGTGCTATGTATTGTTTTCATTTTTGCAAGAATTAAGGTGTTAATACAATGTAAACAGCTTTAGAAGTTGAGATGAAGCACCTCAAGGCCTGTTGTTCCAGCACTGTGAAAGGCAAATTCCATTTCTGGTCTCCAGCTGAATGTCTTAAAGGTTGATGAATTGACAGAGGAAGGTCAGAGATGGAAGGCATGTGTGCCATTATTGAGCTGCTCACCCTACCCCCGCCATGTCACTGAGGGGGTGCGAGATCGAGAGACGGGCCTGGCAGTCAGGGCTGGAGGCCAGATCCGCTCATGAGTGCCGCTGACTCTGTTTCCAGGCCCTGCCTAGGCCATGCCAGTCTGCAGGCCCAAGGACTCAGGGGCACTTCCAGCCAAGGGGCTCCATACCTCCCGTTAGACTTGAGATCCCTGCACTTGTCCCCGCCACGCCGAGGGGAGGACAGGCAGGCAGGGTTGGGGAAGTGGGTGTGGGCACTGCATCAGCTGACATCGCCACCAGGTGAGGCATTCTTTCTGCCAGGCCAGCATTGGACATCCTTGGTCAAACTGTAACTGTGCTACCCCAAAACCTTTACCTGTGTTCATGGATGTTAGCTTCTTGAAGTTAAAAAATAAAAAGCCACTCATAATAGCTTAGAAAGAAGGGAAAATGATTGTAGACTAAAGCAATTCTGTCTCTATACTTTTTGCCATTATACTTTGCAGTTGCCATTCTTGGTTTTCAGATTTGTAGAACCTACTGGTTACCACCATTGCCCCAGGAGACCCCCATGTGCCTACCCAAGATGATCTAGCTATGGGATCTGTGTGAGAAGAAACACACCGGGCCTCCTGAAAGCCATCCTTTGAGCAGAGTAGTAAAATCACTCCAGATCTTGTAGCTCTTATTAGGGAGCCAGTCTTGTACGATTCGCATCCACGCATGTCATCTCGCTGCACTGTTACTGCACACAAGGAGGGAGGCACTGTCCTTACCCCATTGCATTTCATCGGGAGCATTAAAGCTCAAGGAAGATGAGTGAATCGGATGGCAGAGTCTTACATGAGACTGATAGAGATTTTGCCTGCAGCCTGTTAGCTGGTTCCTGAGCCTGAGCTCTGCATGGCAGCATAGACACTGCCTCTCCCTGTGGTTTATGAAGTAGGAGGTTTACTTTGTCCTCCTGGGAAACCAGCATTCAGCTTCAGGAGTGCTCAAAAGGTACTGCTGGCCCTGTGCCACTGGTAAGTGCCTGGGCTTCGGACAGCAGGCCCAAACACTGCGCCTTTCCACGCTAGAGCATGGGGAGAGGTGGCCTGGCTGTCCAGGGAGTATTCCCAGCCTCACAGGGCCCTCCACTCAGTTCTTTGCCAGTTTCTTCTCTCATCCACCTGTATTTTGACTGTATTTCACAGGCCTCTTCAGAAACGCCAGTATGTGCAGATAAAGGGAGTTCAGACGAGTTCATCCTGGTTTCCAAAGAAGACGATGGGGACAGTGCCAGAGGGCCCTTCTCGGGCCAGGCCCAACCTCTTCGTACCCTCAGAAGCATGTCTGGGAAATGCCAGGCCACAGCCTGCTCCCCACTGGTATTCTCAGACCCATTGATGGGCCCAGCCTCAGCTTCCTCCAGCAACCCCAGCTCCAGCCCTGATGACGACAGCAGCAAGGACTCTGGCTTCACCATCGTGAGCCCCCTGGACATCTGATCGCTGTGCCCCAATCCTGCCTCACAGGGATCTAGCCACCCCCTCAGTGGCCCAAGACCAGGCTGAGGCTCCCCCAGTGGAGACCCCTCTGAAACCGATGCTTCTTCCCAGCATGCATTTGGCATTGGTACAGCCCATTGGAACCCTTTAGAGAGAAGCAAATACGGCCACAAAGCACAGACCTACCTTCACCAAAATGCAGACAGGGCTCTCCAGGCCCTTAACCCTTACCCACCCTTGCTCTGAGTGAGAGCTGGATTAAGTACTCAGTATCACACTCACAATCAGGAAAGACCAAGCAGTTAGAATTACTTCTCTGCCCCCTTCTCCCTGACTAGGAAGGTATGGCAACTCCATTGACTATATTAATATTTAGAAAAAGGAGGAAGAATTGGTTTCAAATCTTCCCTCCCTCGAAGCATCAGGCATAGGAAAATTGGTTTATACCAAGAAGCTTCCTCTGTGGGAATCTGTGTCTCAACCTACCTGATTCCTACACTGGGAAGCCATATAGCAGAGCCAAATGCAATAGAAGGAACTAGAACCAGTGGATTCTAGGGCTGGAAAAAACCATTACTGACCTCTCAAAATTATAATGATCTTTAGAAACAAACTAAACTTAGGAATCATATTTAGGTGTGATGTGGTGTTAGATCTTTTTTTGATTTGTTGAAGAATACATTCCCAGTCCTCAGGCCGAATTGACTTTGGCCATCACTGTCCTTCCTTAAACAATTATATTTCACCTGTTAGAATCGCTCACAGCGAGAAAACGTGGTCACTCTAAGCCAGTCTTTGCTGCACTGATTTCAAAAATTGTAAGAATATTACTGTCCTTGAACTGGAAAATGTGACCCTGACTTGATGGGATAAATATCTTTCAGATAATAAATTTTCTGGTTAAGTTTCTCTAGGTTCAGCGCTGTACATACCTATCAACTGATGAGTAAAGGGAAAACCCAAGCTCATTCCCATCCAGAGTCCGAATCCCACCCTGGCCTTAAGGTAGCAGGAACAGGGAATTAGACCTGGAGTCCTTCTGTGGTAACAAGGCTCCCTAGACGACATTCCAGATGCCAGGAGGATGCAGGGTTTGTACACAGCCCCTTCCCTTGCTGGGAGCCAAGTGCGGGAGGTGCAGGGCCTGTGCTCAGCTCTGAACTCCGTGTCCTGGGCGCCACTGCCGGGACCAGGTCTGACGTGCCGGTGCCTCCTTGGGCTTCTGTGCAGATTAGAGACTCTCCCCCTTGACAGTCAGAAGCTTGGGAAACCATGGTGGGCACAGAGCATCACATGAGCTGTTTCTGTCCTTAAAGGAGGAGCTCCCTAGAAAGGATGCTTTGCTCACCTTTGCCTGAGCAGGAATGAGACAGGAATGGGTGGGCACTGCAGGTGGACACGGTACCTGCTTCTCCTTCAGGCAGAGCAGCCCTTGCTGGCACCAGCTGGCTCTTTGAGCTTCTCCTCAGAGGACAGCTAGGCCTCTGGCAGTGGAAGCTTCAGAATAACAAATGAAAGCTAAGTGTGAGGGAATCGACGCCATGTCCGTCCTTCCCACTGCTAACCGTGTATCTGTACAGACAAATGCGACAATGACATGATTTCCCTCTCACTGTCCAAGAAAATGGTGACAACTCTCGAGTCAGCTACTACAGAGAGGGTTCTGATTAGCTCTGCAGTTTGTCCTTAAACTCGAGCAGGGAAATCTCCTCTTACCGCATCAGTGTGTAAGGGTGAACAACAGCTCTGGTTTTGCCAGATAGTGGGGGTGTCTGGCCTCCCACGATGGGGCAACTGCTCGGCAGATGCACTGATAGCTCCCTGGCTCCTGGCTGAGTTGTCCTCTCAGCACCTCTGAGCTGCTGCTAGGTACATGTCCGTGTGATGACACTTTGTGAGCTCCAGGGCCCCCACACAGGGAGTGGCCTTAGAACTGTTCAGGGGTTGCCATTGGATGCTTTCTCACAAAGGACTTGGCTTGGGAAGGTATTGGTGTTTTCAGGTCTAAGGTAAGAAGTGTGGAGCTGTCCCCTCTAGAACAGAGACTGGAAAGGACCACGGAACTGCCATCTTCTGGCAGCTGGGCACTGTTGTCTGCGCACCTCTAGCATTTCTTCTGCCCTGAGAGGTAGAGTCATGATCGCTGAGTGTCACTGGCCACACGAGAGTCACTGGGCACCCACCATGCCAATAAGGCTCTCGGCTGGTTCCCTGTGGTTGGCTGGGTGTTTAGCAGTCACCGAACACTCCCAGCCCTGCCCACACGCCAGGGGCAGGTCCTCTCCATCCTGCGCTGCCGTGTTGGTGCCACGTGCGGACAGTGGGTTCACTCAGCGGTGTTTCTGTGGCCCCGGCAGGCGCACTGCCTCCTTGGAGGAGAGAGACCCGCAAGGGCAGTGGACACAGGCAGTTCCCACAGGTTCATGCTCAGAGAATCGTATTGTCCTATCTTTTCTAAGTGACTTTTTTTATTCTTCATAGTTGAACATTGTTTGCATTTTTATTAGTTACAGTGCTATTAAAGATATGTGTTCCTTTGTATTATTTTATCAAGTACTTATGTTTAATTGCACATTTAAAAAGTCCTGAATATATGAAACCTCTTTGTTTTTCCTTAACAAATCTGGTCATCAGTGGAACCCTTCTTGTGCTTTGATTATTAGCAGTTAAGTACATTTTATATACGTAAAGCTTAGATTAATTCCCATTGTCAACTACTTTTTTAATACATGCTCCTGTGTGTTTCAAGCATTCCTCTGTGATTGTATTGGAAATTTGAGTTAAAATGTATTTCTGTACATTACATGTGAAAGTTACAGACTAGAGAAAGGGAGTCGTAATTACTTTGCCTTACCTTGTGTGTATGCCAAGGGGTCATATAACTCTTCAAACATTTAATTATACTGGATTATGCTTCCAAAGACGACCTCCTGCTAAAGTTCAGTGATAACTGCAATCTGAAAAGAAATAATATCACTGCAGAATGAATGTGACTGTAAAAATAAACCAAGACCTCCCTGGGATTGCCTTCCCTGCCCATGACCGAGCTGAATCTCCTTCCGCTGTCAGTCCTCGGGCAGCGCCGAGGAAGCTGCCGCGGGGTCTGGTGGCCTGCCCTGGACAGGGATGCTGCCTTTACTGTGTCAGAATGCCGAACAAATGCAGAACTCTGACAGTTATGCTGTCTCCTAACGATAACCTGCCATAGTTGATCCAAATTTATTACTTTGTCTTTATTGTTTTTTAAGAAATTGCTCCCAGGGTCCATTACAGGACAGGAGTATGCCTGGAGGACTTATGTCCCCACGTGTTGAGTGGCCGTCCTGTGGAGCCACGGCCAGTTCCATCCCTCCTCCCCTGCCCCTGTGTGTCCAGAGCAGGTGCACCGGGCGGCCGGGAGCAGGCAGAGGGGCGATGGATTGAGGCAGCAACTGGCAGGCCAGGCTTCCTTCTCAAAGGCCAGCCCGCTGTCACAGTGTTGCTTTGAAAAGCTCTCTTTTTATACTGTTGAAAGGAAATATAAAGTTCATCTAAACAGGCTTGAGACCACTTTGATGTGAAAGCTGTCGTCGTAATTTTTCTCACAGTGGCACAGTTGGTTTGACTGACGGAATACTCAGTTGTGCCATTTGTATCCTGTTGCTTTCTTCTCATCGTCTTCATGCCCTAACTCACAGTGGTTTAAGAAATGATTTATCCTTTTGGCAAAGTGATCCCATGCACTATGGTTATAATAAAAGACTAATGTGAAACTGAGACTGAGGCTTGACTTGTTGGAGGCCGGGGTGAGGGCGCAGGTGCGGACCAGGCCCAGCCCGGAGCGCCCCCTGCAGTGCACGGCCAGGTGGGCGCGGTGACGGGCCGCGCAGCCTCAGCACTGTGCCGGCCTCTCTGCACCCCTGCTCAGGCCCCGCGCCTGGCCCGGGGCTCACACCCAACTCTTGTCATTCCCTTCCTCTCCTACCTGGACAAGGTGATTAACCTCTGGGGCCTCAGTTTCTTTATCTACAAACTGAGGATAACACTAGTCACCTACGTCATGGGGTGTGGCGAGGATTAGACAGGATAACACACCTACAGCACAGAGCCTGACATAGCATGGGGTGCAGGGCAGTTTCAGGGTGGGTCATGCAGACCACCCCTTCCATCGATAGCCAGGACCTCAGAGGCTTCCTGAGGCCCGGGTCCCACCCCGGGGCAGCCCTGCTCGGCCTGCTGGTCCCAGACACCATTCGGGGGCAGCCCCAATGGCTTGCCACCCACCTTCCCACTCCCGCCAGCACCAGGTTTGCCCTGGAAGCCTCACTTAGCCAGCTAACATGGGGTTTGGGGAAAAGGCCACAGGGTGAGGATGGGGGAGAAGTAGGTACACTCTAAGTCTTACGTGGCAAAGAAACCGGGACGGGGAAGGGGGGCTCTTTATAGCTTAGGCAGAGCTGTGAAGCCAACCCACCTGAATTTGCGCTCGAGCCCATCTCTAGCCTAGGCCTCCGTCCCAGGCCCAGCCAGCAAGTGGCTTTTCCTTCAGTGGGGCGCAGTCCCTCCCCACAGGTTCTGTTGTCAAAAGGCCAGAGAGCTGGTTCACTGCTCAGTTGGCTCATGTGAGAGGGGAACACATACTTCTGCAGACCAGTGACAGCCACACATGCCTGGCACCCCCCTGTTCGCCGTGAGTGCCTCACTCGTGCCCCTCAGAACTGAGCACGTCAGCGCTGCTGACGCTTCCTCCTGCCCCATCTGCCCCTCTGCCTGAAGTCAGGGTCCCCCGCCCCAGGACCCTGCTCTGCTGCCGGGAAGTTCGAGGGAATTACACGTCCTGGAGCAGCTGCCAACCAAACGCTGAGGAGTCAGTAGTAACAGCCGGGCCCCCTCACCCACGGGTGGGACGACCCTACAGTGAGTGCTGGTGGCTCCCCAGAGCCTTCCTGCAGGGTTAAGCTCCAGCCGCTGGTGCCCTGCCCACCCTTGGATCCTCTCTCGGGGTCTGCTTCTGGGGAACCCAAACTGAGACATCCTCCTTCCTGGGCGCCCGGCTCCCCCTGCCAAGGCGGGGGGACGTGGGGGAGGCCGCAGGCTGTCGGGTTGGGCCAGAGTCCACGCAGACAGGGGATGCCGAGAGCCTTCCTCCCTCGCTTCTGAGGTTAGCAGAGGAGCAACGTCACACGTGCTTTCACCGGGCCGGGAGCCCTGCGCGGGAGTTCCCGCTTCCAGGCCCAGCGAGTCAACCCCACGAGTGAGCGTCACGCACGGCTGATCCTGCCCCGTTGGAGGAGCTACTGAGAGCTCCATTTTTATTTAGTAATTTGACTCTGCCACGGCCAGCGTTCTCGGCCTTTTAAGGATGTGTCTGTGTCATCAGAAACTTCCCTCTGAAAGCACATCTGTTCGTGGAAAGGGACGGCTCCTACAGAAAGGTGAACGGCCCTGGAATCACAGGGATGACATACTGACCCCGGGGTCACGCAGCATCAGTCCGATTTTTCCTCCAGCAAACTCAGCTGAACACCCTTAAAGTGTGAGGCTGTGTGAGTGCTGGTGACACAAAATGCCCCTCAATAGCCAGGAAAGGGTGGAAGCGACATGTTTCTATATTAGGAACAGACACAGAAAACAATGAAATGCCAGGGTAGCCCAGAGGAAGTCCTCCATCCAGCCCGGGAGGCTTCAGAGGCAGACAGGTGAGCTGTGCGGGGACAGCCGCCACCCTCCCCCTCGGAGTGCCAGGAGGCCACTGCTGCCAGTACCAGAGGAGCTGTGGCCTCACAGCAGCCGGCAGGACACATTTTCCCACAGGCACGTGCTGACGGGGCTGGCCCCTCACTGAGGACTGTCCAGCCGTTCGGTGATCACCAGCAATGCGTGCACGGGCTGTGTCAGCTGCAGGGGCCCCGGAAGGCCCGAGTGCACGGCATCTTGCAGTGGCAGTTCCGGGAGCCGCGTGGCAGCAGGAGCCCCTCCTTGTCTCTCAGGCTCAGAGAAACACAGGATACATTTATTAAATGTATTTAATATTTAACAGGGTGTAGCTACAAGGGTGAGGGGGCTGCAGTGGGTGTCACCTCCCTACAGGATGCCACCAAGGGAAGGATGGCCGGCAAAGGCCCTTCCGTGAGAAGGAGTTTGCCCTTCGCTGTCGTCCGACAGCGTGCTGGGCCCTCGACAAGGCCTCCCCCCTGCTGCCTCCTCAGCTCCTGCCGCTGGTCCCGCAGCTACCCGGAGATCACACCCGGCCCGCTGGCCCATCACGGCCTCCCCATCCTCTGTCCATCCCACAGCTCGGTCATCCCGCTGGCTCATCACCCTGCAGAGGAGGCCCTGTCCGCATTTGCCGGGTCTGGCCAGTGCCCTTGTTCCCCCGACTCTGCAGCTCACCCCCCACCTGGGAGCAGACCTGACCCGGAGCGCTCTCTGAGCCGCAGCATGAAAGGGGCTCCCGCAACCCCACCCCCACCCCTGGGCTGCACTCCAGCCCCGCTGGCCTTCCCACGCCCGAAGCTGCACACAGGTCCTTTCCTCTGCCCAGAACACCTCTCCCTGTTCTCAGTTGATAGCTGGTGAAGAAGGCCAGCTTCGCTGGCCAGACTCCTCCTGCCAGGGAACTGCTTCCCGGAGGTCCCATTGGTACTTTTCGCTCTGTGCCATAAAGCAGCCATTTATTATGCTCATGGGTTATATGGTTCAGGGATTCAGGCAGGGCACAGACGGGATGATTTGTCACTGATATCTCTGTCCTTTGAGGCTTTGGGAGACTCAAAGACTGAGGACTATCTTGTCCACTAATACGACGCTGAGACCTTAGCTTGGGCTATCAGCCAGCACCTAATGTGACCTTTCATGTGGCCTGTGCTACCTTGCCTGCCCACTGGCTTCCAAGAATGAATGTCTGCAGGAGCGGGTGGGTGGGAGCCAGGTGGGTGCCATTTCACCTTTTATGACCTAGTCTCAGAAGTCACACAGTATCACTTCTGTCACATTCTATTTGTCAAGGTAGTCACAAGCCCAACCAGTTTCAAGGGGAGATAAAATAGACTCCACTTTTTGATGGTGAGGACAGTGTCCCAGAAGAACGCATGAGTCTGGAAGTTTGCTGTGGCCACTTTTGGAGAATAAAATCTGTCATGACCACTCACCGCAGGCTACTCCAAGGTAGACAGAATGAGACCTCAGTCATCCTCTGGTAGACTAAGGCTGCTCCAGCCACACTGAAGAGCTTACAGGTGCCATCCAAACCCTACAGTACTTGTAGCTAATCACTACTCTCCTCCAGGAAACTTTATGTGATGGTTTTAAAGCATACCCCAAAACTCTTTGACACTCCTCTCGAGAGCCCCTTGAATCTTGGCTCTGTGACCTCTCAAACAGGGCAATACGGAGGACAAGATGCAATGACAGTTTCTGGGGCCCTACCTTAAGAAGACTAGCAACTTCTACTTCCTGTCTCTCGGTACATTCACTCTTGGAACCCAGCCACCATGCTGCAAGGAAGCCCAAGCAGCTGCGTGGAGAGGCCAGAGTGGAGAGGAACCAATAACAACCCAGAGCACCAACTTGGAAGTGGTACTCACTGGGCCTCATTGACACTGTGCAGAACAGACACAAGGTATTCCCACCATACTTCCCAATGAGCAGACTAAATGATTGCTGGTTGTTTTAAGATACTAACTTTTGGGAAGGATCATTATGCAGCAGTGGATGATCTTCCCTGATGCACTGACTGGCAGGACTCATCTCTGAACTCTCCCAGCTTTGGACCATACATCTTTCCCAGGCCTTACCTACCTACCTACCTACCTACCTTCTGCTGAATGTTTTCATATCCAAATCCAGAATTTGCATTTCCTTCTTGAAAAGAGGACCATTCATTCACCCATATTTAACAAGCATCTACTATTTGCCAAATGCACCATGCTGGGCTCTGGAGACATGCAGGGAACAAGATGGCTAGGATTCCTGTCCTCGGGGAGCTGTAAGTCCCGTGAGAGAGGAAGGCAATGTCCAGCAAATGAATGAAAGATAATTTCAGATGAGAATGATGTGGGAGAGACTCTTCAGGAAGCCCAGAGCCCCTTCCCCTCTGAGTGGGGACAGAGCTGGACCACATTTCCTGGCCTCCCTTGCTGTAATGAGCTCAGGCCACTGGAATATGAGTGATGACCCAGGAGCAGCGTGTTGAGGGGGGAGATGAGTAGACCACCTTGGGCCCAAAATGGGGGCAGGGGCCAGGAAGCTCCCTCTCTGCCTGTATTTTGAAGACCAGCCTGTCCCAGGGTTTTCCTAAGCCTCTTTGTCATTCTTTGCTTTCATTCCCATAAACAGCACCCCTAGGGAAAGAGCCAGACCCAGCTCTGATCCAATCCGGAGCTGCTTACAGATTGGGGGAATATAGAAGCCAGTGTCACTTGGAACCAACCCCAGTTCATTCAGAGCCCTGAGCCCTGAGCCCTGCCTGCCTGACTCCACCCTAAAGACGCCAGGGCTCTACATGGGCCACTCTGGGCCAGAGCAGAGGGCACTTACAGCAAGACAAGTAAGCTCTGGGAGCCTCCGTTTCCTCATCTGTAATGCAAGGGCATGGAGGTGGGCAGATGCCAAGCTTGGCCACCGTGCAGGGATGTTGCAAGTGGATCAAGTCCATTAAGCACCAGGCTCTGTGCCCAGCTGCCACCTGCACTAACCCGTACTCTCAGTCACCCCATGCGGTAGGTGATGGGGGGGACAAGCCCTGGGCTGACGTGGCCAGTGTGTGTAAGTGGCTGCCCGAACTCTGCCCCTCAGGACTGCTCCCAACCTCAGCACCTGGATGGCAGGATTTGGGGTGGCCTCGAGCTCCTGGGAGTGGCAGGCTCTGCAAGATCCATCTCAGCAGCCTCTGCGTGTTTCCACCCACCACGACCAGCACCAGCCACAGGGCCCGGACTCTCCGTGTGGCAAACAGAGGCATATTCCTGGGTGGTGCTGTGGCCACCGTGCGTGGCAAGGGTGCTGCTGGGTTTCTCAGAATCCTGCGCCTCGGAGGTTCAGAGAAACTCAGACTTTCAGAGAAAGTCTATCCTGTCCGTTGCCTGCAGAAGCGTTAACCACAGAGTCTGCAGCACGAGCCCCGGCGGGCGAGCTAGCTCAGCAGGGCCAGGCGGAGTTCACCCTTCCTGTCCCCGTCTGAGCTGCGCTGGGGATGGAAGCGGAGCACGTATGTTACATCCATCAGGCAGGTGGGAGCCGCGCTGTGCTGGGGTGAAACCAGCTGCCCGCTCCCTCCTTCCCTGGGCACCCGCCCTCCTGCGTAGGTGGGGGGCGGTCCTGCTCATGCAGCAGCAGCCGTAGGGAGCCCCCAGTCTCTCTGACACCCAGTTTTGCCATCTGCAAAGTAAGGAGGTTGGCGTACAGCAGGTGTTTTTTACACACTTTTTTGACCATGATCCACAGTAAGAAAAACATTTTACAACGTACTAGTCAGGATCACGTTAGCCACTACGTAACACACGGGCCCCAAAATGTCAGAGCCTTAACACAAGAGAAGTCCATTTCTCACCTCACTATTGAGGTCAGCCTCCTGGTTTGTGGGTGGCTCTCCTCTACCGGGTGATTCAGGGACCCAGCCACTTGAGGCTCCACCATCCTTTAGAATGTCCCCACCGTGTCAGAGCCACCTTGTCTCAGAAGAAAAGCATCATTTTCAATCACATTCCATCGGCAAAAGCGAATCAGCCAGGAGCCTACCTAGACACAAAGGCAGCCCCTCCCTAGGGACACACTTGTACTCTGGGAGGGGACACAGGTTTGCCAGCTAGTCAGTCGGCTGCCTCTGCCAGTTCCTGAACCCCAGACACACACATCCCTGAGATGGCAGGTTCCTCAGGCTGTATGCGATACCATCTGCTTCTGATATCGTCTACCTGATTGTATTTTATTTTATTTTATTTTATTTTATTTTAATAAGTGCTGGGTATGACCAACTAAATTCATCTCATGACCCCACTAAGGGATCAATGCCTACAGTTAAAAATTCAGATGATTCCTTAAAGGAGTGGCCGTAATATCATCCAACTCTGCAGAGTATACAGAGTTCAGAGGCCACAGGTGTCGAGGAACTTTTTCAGCCAAGGACAGCTGCTTGAAGCCATAGCTGTCACTCACAGGAAGCAGCAATGCAGGAAAAGTGGGTTTTAACCCAGAATAGGTTAGGATATCCTCCTAATCCACTGAAAGATGAGAGGCCTGCTCAGATGTCCAGGGGCAGGAGTCCCGGGAGGCCCAGGTGGGCAGTTTCTGAGATAAATCACACACACAGTTTGGACGAGGGACATGCTGGCTCCAATTCTCCTTCTGAGAGCTATTTGACAAGTGCTTTTCCCAGAATGCAGCCAACGTTGCACAAATTCTGGCCAGGTGGCAATAATAATGCACCAGAATTTTGGAGAAGGAGCTGGTACCTTGGCACCTGCTGTGAAAGACCCTCTGTGTCCTCAAAGTCACCCTTTCTCTCCCCTGCTCCCCGTCTCCCCCAGGAAAGGTCTTGGATGTCCCATTTTCACTGCTGATGTCCTCTGGGCCTGGGCAGGTCTGCAAAACACTTTCTCTCAGAAACACGGGGAAATAGCCCCGTAACTTCTGTGACTCAGTTCATAATGTATGGCCCAAAGGTGACACTGGGGACACTGGCCACTTTTTTTGAAGAGACAAATCAGACTTTAATGTGTAACCCAGATTTTCCTGCATAGATCTGATTTCAAAATTTCCGATTAATTTTGGTCCATGCGCCACAATTTATGTGACCATCTCCAATTACAAGCCCAAAGCAAGGAGCCTCTCCATGGAAAAGGTGTGTGGTGGGAGGACTGAGTGGGCAGCCAGTGGATCTGGGTTCAACAAGTGTCCCTGTCCCACACAAGCTGTGTGTCCTTGAGCAACCTGCACAACCTCTCTGATCCTCCGTTCTCTTACCTGTAACTGAAATGCATTGCCTGCTTTCGGAACACGTGCGAGAAGCAGATGAGCTAAAGTGAGCACAGGGCCTGGCTCACGGTGAGTGCCCAGTGGGTGCCGGTGTGTCCCACCCCCACCGCCACGAAGGGCCACAGAATAGTATTCTGTCTCCAGGTATTCCCAGTTGGTAGCATCCCAGAAAAGGATACAGGTACATCCTACAGCTTAATGCATGCTGGTCATATGGACACACCTCTGGGTCCACATACAAGGACTCAACAAATATTTATTAAGCATTTCAGACACTGCTGTAGGTGCTGGGGAAGCAGTAGCAAAAAAAGAAAGTCCAGATATGTCCTCATGGAGCTGACAGTCTAATGGCACCCTCCCACCCCAGCCTCCTCTGGTCTCGCAGCTGCTTGTAGATCTGGGTCATTGGTTTGGGTGCATAAAAGAGTTCAGAGGAATCATGATGAATAATAATTATTTTTGTAATTATAATAATAATAAAAAGAAAGGAGAACTGAGAAAAATTATTTTATGGGCCACAAAAGTGTATTAAATTATACTGCAACATTATACGTACATGGAAAACTTAGAGTTGGAAGGGAAGGATGGTAGATATAATTCAGAACACAAGATAATCCAGAAATTGTTACTATTGGCTTTCTTATATAGGCTTTTAAAAAATTAATTTAACGTTTTCTTTTGAAGTAATTGCAGATGCACATAGAAGTTGCATAAATAGTGTGCAGAGAATTCCTGTGTACCCTCACCCAGCTTCCATGGTAACGTCCTACTTGGCCACAGGACGGACGGTGATGAAGACCAGGAAACAGATGTTGCTACACGGCTAATTACTATTAGCTACACTGCAGACCTTGTTCAGACTTTGCCCATTCTTACTTACATGCACCAATTTTTGCTGTTGTTGTTACAGTTCCATGAAATTTTATCCCAAGTATAGATTCGTGTAGCCGCCATCACAATCAAGATTCAGAAAGTTCCATCACCACTAAGAAACTCACTCACGTTCCCACCTTACAGTCTCAGCCTCCCTGCAACCCCCGCCCCTAGTAACTGGTGACCCCTTCCCCATCACTACTGTTTTGTCATTTTGAGAATGTCATGTAAATGGAGTTATATAGCAAGCAACCTTTAGGGATTGGCTTTTCTCACTTGGTCTAATGCTCTTGAGATCCATCCAACTTGCATTAATAATTCATTCCTTTATTTTTGTTTCATAGCGTTCCATGGTGTGGATGTGCCACAGTGACTGTTCACTCACTGAAGAACGTTTGGGTTGTTTGTACCTTGGGCTGTTACAAATAAGGCTGCTAGGAACATCTGTGTACAGGTTCTTACATGGCCTTGCAGGCATGGACTGTACTAGATCATTAAACATGAAATGATCCATTTTAAACCAAAAGTGTAGTTTGTTATATCTCAAACAAGAAGCAGTACAATTAATCAAAGTATGCACCTAAACTATTCACACAGTTTTGGCATCTTAACAGTAGCTTGCTTATGCCAGCAGCGAAGAAGCCTGGAGAGCGAGTGCAGATGAGATCACAAAAGGCCTTTTCCACAGCTTGTTGACAATTGAATATTTTTCCTTGCAAGAAGGGGTCCAAAGCCTGGAAGAACTGGTAGTCAGTTGGTGCACGGTCTGGTGAATACAGAGGATGACAGAGGGTTTCCAAGTCCAGCCTTCGTAGTTTGAGCAGCGTCATTTGTGCAACATGGTCGAGCGTTGTCTTGCAAGAGGATTGGCCTGTCTCTGTTGACCAAACTTGGCTGCTTAATGGCAAGTAGCCTCATCATTTCGTCCAACTGGTTGCAGTAGACATCCACTGTACTCGATTGACCAGGTTTCATGAAGCTGTAGTGGATAATACCAGCGCTGGACCACCAAACTGACACCATTAGCTTTTTTGGATGAATATTCGGTTTTGGACTGTGTTTCGGCATTTCATCTTTATCCAACCTTTGTGCCGAACACCTGTGATTATCAAAAAGAATCTATTTTTTATCACATGTAACAATACGGTGTGGAAGTGGTTTCCTTTATGTCATGACAGTAAAGAAAGACAAGCTTCGAGATGATTTTTCTTTTGACATTTATTTAATTTATGTAGTACCCATCTTTCCAGCTTCTTTACCTTGTCAATTTGTTTTAAATGGTCTAATATTGTTAGATCAATAGTGATGTCAAGCCTTGTTGTTAATTTATGTGTAGGTTGAGATGAATTTGCTTCCACTGCAGTTTTTAATTTATAATTATCTACCTTGATCTCAGGTCTTCCACTTGGCTCATTTTTAGGATTAAAATTACCATAACAGAACTTGCTAAACCATCGACATATTACGTGTTTCTTAGCCCCATCCTTTCCAAACACTTTGTTGGTATTTCGAGCTGTCTGTGTTGTATTGGTTTTATGACAGAACTCCTATTTGAAAATAATATGAATCTTTGACTTATTTATGGTTGTACAAAAATTGTTCTAAAAAAATTTGAAAGATAATCACAAATCAAAACATGCATTTGAAAGAATGAGGATTTACCTTTACAACAAAAATAAAAGAAGAGTCAAAGTAAAATGTCACAGATATTAACTATCAAAGTTAGTACTTAAGGAAATTGGACATTTCATACTTAATAACCTAAATTTTTTTTCCCACCCACCCCCAGCAAAAAGATTTTTTTTTATATTGTTCCAACCTCATGTACAAATCTTCACTTATCTGGATATAATACGCGGAGCAACACAAATGTCGGTAACACAACTGAGAGTCAGGGAGACCTTGAGTAGCAATGACAGGTGTGGAAATGTCACCGGGTCCCTGCAGGAGGCCATCAGCCATCGCCCTGAGTTATGTATCGTATATTTAAACACACCTAAAAGGTTTGGCCGTCTTTTCTCCTTGTTCACAGCAGTTTCAAAGGGGTGGAGATGATTTCTGACAGCAGCTGACTTTACAGCTGATAATCTGACAAGGAGATGTGAGACAAAAACAGTCCCACAAAGCTAGAAATTAAGGCCCATCAGTAAAATAGGAGTCGCAGGACCTCCCTGCTGGGGTCATGATGAGACTGGAATAGGACGAAGGCAGCACGGCAGGGTCTCGGGGAATGTTTACACGAGAAACAACTTTCACGTGAGAAATGACTTTCCCTTGAGGCAGCTGCAGCAACCGCACCCTCTTCAGTGTGGGTGTGTGTAAGGCCAGCTCTCGGCCACTTCCTGCCTCAGCGTCCCCACTGTCCCTACTCCTAGCCAAATCACACCCGCCCTCCCTCAGAGGTTGTCAGTTTAATC
Organism: Avahi laniger; assembly: GCA_963575035.1. NCBI lineage: Eukaryota > Metazoa > Chordata > Mammalia > Primates > Indriidae > Avahi > Avahi laniger. The sequence continues at coordinate 45,439 of CAUYSK010050198.1, read as the reverse complement.
TGACACCCAGGCACTTGGGGACAAGCTGGCTGGTGAGGAGTTTGACTCCAGGCCTCTGGAGATTCCTCACTCTCCCCATCTCCCCAGCAAACAAGCCGTGTCTCTCCTCTCCAGAGATCTGAGGGCGGCATCTGTGAAGGCTGCAGCCTCTTATGATGAAATTATTGTCCAGCAAATGTCAACTTCTAAACCTCCCAGTGACAGCAGGAAGTGCTCATTCCACTCCAAACAGGAACTACTTACTAAGATATACTGGGGCGAATGTTTTCTTTCTGAGTCTGGCTCAATGCCCCAGTCTACCTGCGCAGGAAAATGTGGGCGCCCCATTTTCTATCCCTCAGTGCTGACCTAGGAACCTCTCGTGCCTCCTGGAGGGGATGTGGTTTTGTAAGGAATCTGATCCAGGAGAAACTCCTGCTGGGAAGCTCAAATCCCAAGCTCAGAGGCGGTGAGGTCAGAGGGGGGCAGGCTCCTGATCTTGCCACCAACCACTGGTGTGACTGGGTTAAAAGTCCTGTGACCCCAGAATTTGTGGTGCACCCCAAACACATAGGAACCCCCAATAGCCCTGAGATCACCTGAAGCACTTTGAGGATAAAGCTTTTAAGGACAAGGCAGTAAAGTGGCAACAGGGCCTGATGCGTTTTTGTTTTTGAGAGACAGGGTCTCGTTCTGTTGCCCAGGCTAGAGTACAGTGGCATCATCATAGCTCACTGCAACCTCTACCTCCTGGGCTCAAGCGATTCTCCCACCTCAGCCTCTTTAGTAGCTGGGACTACACGCACCACCATGCACCAGCTAACTTTTAATATTTTGTAGAGACGGGGTCTTGCCACATTGCCCAGGCTGGTTTTGAATTCCCACCTCCAGCGATCCACCCACTTCAGCCTCCCCAAGCATTGGGATTACAGGCGTCAGCTGCTGCGTGTTTTGAGGTCCACTTGGTGTTTTGCAATTTAGGCATTAACTGCCAATATTAAAAACAGAAGGATTCTACATGAAAACTAGGATTTATGGCTTCTCCTAAAACCTGGGCAGTTCTGTCCACAAGGCCACACCAGGGCGGGCCTAGGGTGAGCCCGTGAGACACCGGGCCGACTGAGGGAGCCTGGCTCCCGGACTCGGCCCACCCCACCAGGCAGCCCCCGCTGGGCGGTGGGCACCGGGCTGGCCAGGCCGGGCTTAGCGTGGTGGGAGCCTGCGTTTGTCCTGGGGACTCCTGAGAAGCCAGGCCGCACCCTACTCTATCCACTCCCTCTGTTTTTTCTTTTTCTTAATTGGCAGCCTACTTTCTAAATTGAGTTGGAGTTTGTGTACAGTCAAGTAGATCTTAAAGGTTTGACTCAATGAGTTTTGACAGATGTTTACACTTGCATGCACTCCACACCATTCAGACACAGACTATTCCCACTAACCCAGGAAGCGCCCTCCCACCCCTCCAAGTCAACCCCGTGGCCTCGCTGGGGCCGCACAGAAGTGCCCCGCCGGCCCCGCCTTGCTGCTGTCCGCGCACCTGCTGAGACTTTGCCTCCCGGCAGTGTGCTTCCTCTCGCCTCACCTTTATTGCTCAGTGACATGCCATCGTGTGGACGTACCATATCTGTTGGGACAATTGAGCAGTTTGGGGGCCATTGCGAATAAAGCTGGTGCCTGAACAAGCCCTTGAAGGATTTGCTGAAATCTCTAAGCCGTCGCCTTCCTGAGCGGGAGGAGAGAATGTGGCTCAGGCCCATCTTCCTGACCCCACCCTTCCTCTCCCCCTCCCCTGGCTTTAAAAATCTAGCTCTGTGTTATGTGCCCGCCCTTTCTGTGGGGTCTCGGTTTTGCAGGAGGGGAGGGAGAGGAGGGGAGCAGCCCCAGATAGGAGTTTAGCGGAAGACCCGCAAGCCCACGCGCACGCACGTGCACACACCGCCAAGCCGCTGTGCCGCCAGGTCGGGTGGCTTGTGCTAGATCGGATCTGCTCGCGGGGCCTGCTGTTCACGGCTGCGCCTGTTCCCTGGCTGTCTGTCTTGCCTCTGACTCCATCCACCAGCGCAGAGTTGCCGGATTTCTCTTTCTATTCTGCTCCTGTCCCCACTGCGCAAGCGCCTTTCACGGCTGAGCGCAGAGGCCGCAGAGGACCCCGTCCTCACCCTCACACCGCGCTTGTTCGCCCAGGGCCTTGGCGAGGAGGGCAGCGCTCATTCTCTGCTGGGATGTGCCCAGGCCCCTCTGCTGTCACGACTTTTGTGAGCTCCTAGGGGCAGGGCCAGATGGCAAGAGAGCCCTGGCTCCCCACACCCCCTGAATACATGGTGAAAGGGGCGGCCTTGTAAAAATACCTAATCCCACAGTTTCCCCAGCTAACAGTTAAAGATCCATCCTATGAGTTCTCTCACTAACAGGCACCCTGCAGGAGTTCTGCTTTGCACAACTTCTGAAAAGAACTGAATGGATGGGAAAGAGACGTAAATCTCTTTCAGAATTGTTTTTTGAGAATCTGCTTTTACAGAGTTTCTGAGTAAACAGCAGGAGAACAAGCTCCAGGCCTCAACCGTATCTGGAAGGCAGAGTCACCTCTCCTGTGATAATCCCTCTCCAAGGAAAGGCAGGAAACCAACTCTTGGACTTTGACATTCTGCTGCCACCTTTGCTACCACCTGGCAGCCGTCACTATTTTTTCTCTCTTCATCCCCCTTAAAATCAGCAAGCCACTTGGCCTCACTGCTGGAACCCCTTCTCTTTCTTTGGGATGCCGTGTCGTCTCTGTGCTCTCTCTCTCATTCTCTCTTTCCTTCTAAGAAGATAAATAAATTTTACTTTTATATATCTTAATCTCTGTGTGAGAAATCTTTCTCCACCCGTGCCGTGAGCACCTACTAGGCTTTCCACCCTAACACATGGTAAATGTGGACGCCACCTTTGCTCAAATATAAGTGACCCCCAAATATAGGGTTTTCCCAGTAAGATCTATCAGATCATTCCGTGACCACATACACATGTAGAGATCAAGATGTCCCATATAATATTTTCTTTATTAATTGGTTGTACATAAATCCTAAACGTCTCTCAACACTGGGATGTCTTTTCTTCCCTGTTAGGTCAAGACCAGCCTGACAGTCGAGCTGCTCTACTCTGAACTAGAGTTGACCAATAACAGCCCCATGGTGGGGGCAAAGGTGGGGGCAACTGGGACTGAAGTGCCCCAGAGGGGCCCAGGGGGCCAGTGAGGCAGAGGGGGCTGGGACAGAATATGTGGCCAGATTTCTCCCCCAAAATATACACAGATGGCTCGGCTCCCCTTCAGAGAGACCGGGCCTGGCTGGTCTCCCTGTGGTGCCCAGTTGCAGCCGGCCCTCACGCACCCATGTCCCATGCCAAGGTCTCTGCACTGGGCTGGAGAGAGACAGAGAAAGAGAAACAGAGAGACAGAGACTCAGACACTGAGGCAGAGATACTTAAAGACGGAGACAGAGATATATAGAGACACAGAGATACAGAGACATACACAGAGAGACATACTGAGAGATATACAGAGATGAAAGAGAAACAGCTAAAAAAGAGGTGAGGAGAGGAAGACTTAAAATCTGCAAAGGAACAAAACAAAACAAAACAGAAAACACTCCTTGGCGGCTAAACAGGGAGCTAATCGCCAGGGCTCATCTGGCCTTTCATGTGTCTGGCAAAATCCTTGAACCGCTCAAAAGATCAAACACACGCAGCCCCTTACAAGTCTAATAACCTTTTTACTCAACCCCAGATCCTGACCCCAGAACACTTTCTCAGAAGGGGCTTAGAGCTCAGAAGGCTTTAGAGTGACAGCCAGGAATGCACGCCCCCAGCCCAGAGCACCCCCGTGCACCCCAGACACACGCATCCTCTTCCTCTGCGGCAGGGCGCAGATCCACGAGGAGACAACCAAACTGCCCACAGCCACCACGTGGTGAGTCCCCAGGGAAATGCCAAGACCCCTGCCCAGCGCCTGGCTGAGGACCCCCAGGCTCAGCAGTAAAGGCAGAGGAAACAGAGAGAGGGCTGGGGTGGTGGACCGTGCTCCCATCAGGGAATGACTGTGCCGTGTGTCTGTCTGCACACAGCGTCGCCCTGAGGAAGCCAGGAAAAGGGATGCTCCCAAACACGGTGGGTATGAAGAAACCTGGAGCAACAGAAGAATCAGACCATGAAGACTGCAGTGGCTTTTTCAGGGCTAGAACAAATGCTGGCCCTGGTGCAAGAGAAGTTCCACCCCCAGCACCGAGCACGTCTCTAAGCCCGGGATGCTGTTTTCCTCCGTGTGACGGGCGCAGAGCAAGGCGGGCGCCTGAGGTCTGGGTTACGGAGGCACACACAGGCAGTCCGTGCTGGCTGTAGTCACGCGTGCATTTCTAACTCCTTAGCCAGAGGAGGCTGTTTTTTGGTCTGTTGCCCAACCATGTAAACGGATGTACTAACAACCCTGAAAAATACACTACAGTTACTGTGCCCTCTTCCCAAGAATAAATATCCAAAAACTTAAAAAACATGTTGCAGAAAATTGTGAATGCACTTAATGCCACAGAACAGTGTCCTTAAAAATGGTTAAAATGGTACATTTTATGCTGTGTATATTTTACCACAATAAGAAAAATTAAAATTAAAGAAAAATGAGGTGCTCAAACGATGCCATTGGAGTCTCTCAGCTCTGATTTCCTCTGAGCTGACATCAGTAAAAAGCAGCCTCTTCCCCCTCGGTGGCGAGATAGCCAGGCCACCCCCTCCAGCCCAGCAAGCTGGCACACAGAGGGCTGTCCCTCCCCTCCACCAACCAGCTGAATCCCCGGCCTCCCACACTGACCCACTTCGGTCGCCTGGCTCCCCAGGAACCCGTTGCGCATCCAGGGCCGGGAACGTGCTGACTGACGAATTTGCTCGAAGCTCATGGACATGCCCCTCTGCAGGCAGACTTGTTCACCACTCCGCCGGGGCTCTTCCCTGCAGGAATGACACTGGGGGAATCGTTATCCCCAGAAGCAGGGGAGGAAAGCAGTGGGTAAACACCCAGACCGGCATCCGGGCTGGGGTAACCGAGGAGAGTGTTCCGCATAATCTCCCGGAGTTCCCAGGGAAGGGACAAGGGACGGAAACTCCAAGTGCCCGCAGCAGCAGGGACTGACTGGACAACAGCACCTTTCCCTGCCCTGTCTCACCACCCTCTTGCCCCTCAGAGCTTCTGGGGATCACCTTCTAAATAGCGACCCGTACTTGAATCCCTGTCTCAGAGTTTGCTTCTGAGGGGATCTCAAAAAAGACAGGTCCCCAGAGGAGCCAGGGCTCTGTCAGGAGAGGAGAGGATGGATCCCGACAGGCAAACCCAGTGGGCCACGGGCCCCTCCTCCGCCACCGGTGTGTGCGGCTCCGCTCAGGGCTGGGGGCAGTCGGGCTGCCGCGCCCCTTGCCTGGAAAAGGCTCCCGCCCAAGCCCCAGAAGTGCTCCCACCTGGCCACCTCTGCCTTGGGGAAAATCCCACTGAAAGAACTGCTTTAAAAGACAGGATGACATCTCCCAGGAAGACGTTGAGCTGTGCGAAAATGTCAGAGTCGCCCACATGGCAACAATGGACTCAAGCAAAAAATAATAACTAAAAAAGAGATTAGAGCGGAGCATCTAGGAGGGAGACAGCCCCGACAACTGCAGGCAGGACAGCGACTCTGCAAAACGTGTCCTTGAAGCTGATCTGTTACTTGAGGACGTGTGGCTCAGTCCCAAGTAACCTTAGCAAGAACCCAAGTAACAGGGAGAGCCAATTAAGGGACTGGTGGCTTTTGAGAAACAGAATCCCTTTCTGTTTGTAACCGTATGGAGTTAAGGGGATTTCACCAGAGGAGGGACGCCGGATGACTTGTTCTGAACGAGGAGGTCGGGAAGGCTGTGGGATCTGCGCCGAGCCGGCAAGACCGTCTCTGCCCTACTCCATTTCAAAGTCTGGGGCTTGTGACCCTCGGCTCTGACCTTGGTCACTGGACTGGTTGGCCCTGTGGGTTTGTCATTAAACTCTTTTTCCCACACTTGGAGGCTGGACTTGTACTGACCCCTTGGTAAGACGCCGGCCAGCTCTTCCCCTGCAGCTGGGCATGGTCTAGGGATGTGCCATTTTTTGCCCGGAGCCACAGTGCAGGCTTTTAAATGACCCATGGGCTGAGAACACAAAGCCAGAAGGTTGAGACAGGAGAGAGTGTCTGGCAAGACGTTTGCTGTGCACCAGGTCTCCGTGCGCTCCCACATTTCCCAGCCTCCTCGCAGGGAGGCGAAGCCACTTGAATATTCTAGCAACGTGAGAAGTGGTGTCTGGGACTCCCAAGTAAAGCACCCGAGGGTCAGTGCACAGCCCTCCGGCTCTCTCCTCCCCCCACTCCGGGGACGGGAGCCCATGCTGAGGGGCGGCTTCCAGGACGGCAGCACCTGGACTTGGAGCCACCACGTGGCAGAGAGCTGCCCTGGGGGTCCCTGGCCCTCACTACGGCTGTGTAAGCAAGAAGGAACCTGCTCAGATTTGGGGGTGAGTTTGCTGCTGTGCACAGCCTCAGCTAACCAATATAAACGCCAACAGCACACGGGTGGCATCTGAACGGCCCATGAATGGGACAGAGAACACAGACCAGGAGAGGCTGGGGTCTTCTCTCAGCTCCAGCCAGCCCTAGGGGGTGTGAAGGGTAAAGGTGACTCCATCTCCCCTTGCACCTAGGGAAACTGAGGCTCAGTCACGCAGCCGGTGGGTGGCGGTGCCAGGCCTTCTCTGCTTTGCAGTGACAGCTGAAGGGCTGTGACATGAGATGCCACTCTAAGGGAGGGCAGGGCTGTCGAGGTGCGTGATTGAGGAGGGAGGAGGAGGAGAGGGAGACCTCCTGCTCACCTCCCTGCAGCGCGAGCCCGGCCTCCTGACAGGGGCAGGCTCTTCCTCCCAGAGCTTCCTGGAGGACAGTGTGGGACCTTGTTGGGTGGGGCAGGGGAGCCGTCAGCTGCGATTCATTGGGGGCTCACCGCGAGGACACTGTGGGGTCACCTCATTTGATTCTCACAACAGCCCTACGATCTCCGTGACCAATGGAAACACTGAGGCCCAGCAAGTGAAGTCATCTGTCCGTGGGCAAACAGCTGGAGCCGGGACTGGGGCGGCGCAGGCCGCGTGGCTCCTGAGACCGCTTAGTCCCTGTGTGATGCTGCTTCCGGGTACTGGGGAGCCAGGGATGGTGAGACACAGAGACGGACAGACACAACGCACGCAGCACAGAGCTCAGTCCAGCCACCGGAGGGACTCTCCCAGCAGGGGACCCACCCAAGCCACTCAAGGCTGCGTGGTGGTGAGCTTCTGCCACCAGACAAGTGCTAGAGAGCAGGCACGGAGCAACGCAGGCCCAGTTGGCACGTAGGGGACATGCAGCCCAGGTCAGTTCTGCCCTTTCCGCTGCAGGACTCTCTCTGCCTCGGCTGGGCTGGGGTGTCTTCGCAGGGCCCCTCACCTCCGGGCCACCTCCATGGCCCCTGGCTCAGAAAAACCCCTTCCTTCCCCATCAACACCGCACACCGTGGGCTGTGGTCCCTGCATCACCAGGCTCCCTGCACCCTCATGAAAACTAGGCCACTGTGTCCTTCGGGCCATAACGAGAGGCCCTGCAGAGAGCCCCATCAGTCACACACCAGGAGGGATGAAGCTTGGCCGACCGGGAAATTGGGGATAAGTACAGCGGCAGAACCAACCACCATCCAGGCTCTCCCTCCACAGCCAGAGTACTGGAATGAGAGGCCAGGCCCCGGCTGTTCTCACGCTGCTGCGCAGTATGAAGGGGGCCTTTGTGTTCCGCACATGCGGCCCCTACTCGGAGGGCTTTGGCAACAACAGCCTAAAACCTCCTTCCCCTTCTGCCCTAGGCCTGCATCATTTGGGGTGAGGCTGAGAGGTGGGCTCTGCGAGGCCCATCCCAGGACCTCTCCCTGCCCCACTCCAAATGAGTGGCTTCTACACAACCTCTAAAGTTGTTACCCACCAAGTACTGCATCCTCTCTGCTCTGTCTCCGAGATTTCACACAGAGGTAAGGGACATCTTTTGGCCTATAGGGTCAGATGGCGATGTGGCTGCAAGCCTGTACTCTATACCACAGAACCACCCCCAAGGCAATTTAACCCAATAACTAGCTACCCATGCTGGGCAGAGCCCTGCACAAGCTGCTTTACCTTAGTGACTTGTTTATTCCTTCCAGCAGTGCCTGGGGTGGTGCATTAGTTAGGACTGAGTTCAACTGCGAGTGACAGGCCCTCAAATAACAGTAGCTCAAATCAGAGATTCTCGAATTTTGTTTTGTACACAAACCACTTGTGGATCTTGTTAAAATGCAGATTCTGATTCTGAATTTCTAACAAATTCCTAGATGATACCAATGTAGCTGATCAACAATCAGAGGCTTAAATGAGATCACAGTTAATTTCTCTGCCAGGTAAATATCTCCAAGGAGAAGCAGCCATAAGCTGACACATGGCTTGATGGTGTCCTTTTGCTCTATCATTCTCAATATCTAGTGTCTTCCTCATAGTACAAAATGGCTGCCCAAGAACCAGCTATCACATCCATATTTCAGCCAGCAGGAAGAAGGAACAGTTGAAGAAATGCATGCTTGCTCCCTTGGGACACTCCTCAGAAGTTGCATATGACATCTCTGCTTATATCTCATTGTCTAGAACTTAGTCACATGCCTCAAGGAAGCCTGGAAGATGTACTCATTATCCCAGGCAGCCATGCGTGCAGCTCAAAGTTGGTAGTGGTGGTGGATGGACTATCAGAAAGGAGAATGGATATTAGGGGCAGCTATTCTCATCCTTATTTTACGGATGAGAAAATTGAAGGACGAGGAGTAATTTTAAGTAATTTAAGTAATTTTACTGAGGATTACATGAGTTAACACGTCAGCACGTGATAATCCTTAGCTGATATTTCTATCCAGGAGGCTGTTTGCCACGTTATGGATACGACGAGCTGATGTAGCCCAGTGCCTGGCACGGAGCAGGCATCCCATAACGGCCATCTCATCTCAGTACTATCACCGTGTGCCAGAGGTGGCCGGGCACGGCTTCCCGTGAGTGAGTTCTCCGCGCACTCAGCCATGAGCAAGTACCTTTCAGCCACCCGAACTCGCACAGAGAGTGGCTTGAAGCCTGTACGGAGACATGCGGAGGGCGCGATACGGCAGCCGTTTCAGGAATGCTTTCCCATCACTAAGTTACTTAACAAGTCCAGAAATCCAGGTTTGGGGGTCACTCTGATAGCTTCTTGAAACTAAAGTTTAAATAAAGTTACCAATGCAAGCCCTGTCTAGAAGTTCATTAATCCTGTTTCCTCTTCCCGGCCTCCTTGCTGACAGAGGCGGCCACGGATGGGGGGGAGTGGGAGGGGAGCGACCCCCTGGGGGCCTGGCCCTGAAGGTCTTCCTCTTGCTCTTGGCTTGTGGGGAGCGGAGGCCTCGGGACCCCAGGAGATCACAGAGCCCTGCAGGAGACCCCGCCGGTGGCCCCCTGGTGTGCGCTCAGCTCTCCGCTTCCTGCACAGCAGCCTGGGAGCTTTCCCTGGGCTCAGGCTCGGCCTTCCCGTGGGGAGCGCAAGGCCCTCGGCGGATGGGCGAGAGATGCCCGGCGCCCACGGCCCGCGGGGGGAGAACTCGGAGGCATGTCCTTCACGGTCCCCCAGGCCCCGGCGGCACCGAGCCCCGTGCCCGCAGCGGTGGGGTGGCGAACTCATCCTGCATCTGCTTCTCTCCCAGCCCCCTGAGGGAAGTTCACCGATCCTGTCTCCTCTTCCTGGGCAAACTGCCCACATCCCCCGGCCTGCTTGCAGATGGAGTGGCCACGGAAGGAAGGGTGGGAGTGGGAGGGAAGCGACCCCCAGGAGCCCTAAGGGGGCTTCCTGGGACCATTCAGGATCTGCTCCTCGGGGCGCAACCCAAGTCCCAACACGGGATGGAAAGACGTCCCTTCCCAGCTCGTGAAAGCTGCACTCGCGCAGGAGCGAGACAGGAACCTGAAGAGTTGGCTCAGCGAGCTTTTCCTGAAAGGGGCACAAGAGTTAAACATCTGAGGCTTGGCCTCCACAGTCTCCGTTCTAACTGCTCAACCCTTCCGTCAGCACAAAAGCAGCCGAGACAGGACACGCGTGAACGTACTACCGTCTTTCGTGGATTCTTCACAAAAGCAGGCGGTGGGCCAGATCTGGCCTGTGGGCTGCAGTGTGCTGACCCCCGCTGTAGACAGGGAAGCCACTCGGAGTGCTTATTGTTACTGCGGCTAGTGTTAATTGCCTTCATTCTTGGGATGTGATCCTCCCAGGAAAGGCAGGGGAATGTATTTGGCCCTGCCCAGCCATACGCACAGGTGAGTTGGGGTTTTCAGCATGGTAAACACTTTTTTCTATGTATTGTGGTGATTAAATCGTCCTTTAAAATAAATTGTAGTTAAAAGGTGAGCTAAGGTGAGTCAACTTAAATAAATAAAAAGAGTAAGTTAGTAAGAGTGTGGGGAGGGGAAAGGCGCAGAACTCCCGAGGCCAGTAGCATGCCTGCTAGGGACAGAACCGATCCACTCAGAGTTCGCGTGGGGACGCCTCAGCCCTAACGTGGCGGCATCTGGGGTTGGGGCCTTTGCGGGTGTCTTAGTCCCTCTGTGCTGCCGTAGCAAAATGCCTGACTGGATAATTTTAAAGAACAGAAAGTTATTTCTCGCAGTTCTGGGGGCTGGGAAGTCCAAGGCTAAGGTGCCGGCAGGTTCTGTGGTGGGAGGGCTGTTCTCTGCTTCCAGGGTGGTGCCTTGTTGCCGCATCCTCTGGAGGAGATGACTGCGGTGTCCTCACGGGGCAGAAGAGACAGAAGCGGGTGAACTCTCTCCCTCAAGCCCTTCTGTAAGGGCTCTAATCCCCTCCATGAGGGTGCCACCCAAGTGATCAACGTAATGGCCTCCTAAAGGCCCCACCTCTTAATACTATCACGGTGGTGATTGAGTTTCAGCCTATGAATTTTGGGGGCCACATTCAGACCATAGCAGAGTGATAATTAGGGTTAGATGAGGTCATGAGGGTGGGTCGTCATCATGGGATCAGTGCTCTCATAAGAGGAAGAAAGATCTCTGCCTGCCCATGCACACAGCAGGAGGGCGGCTGCCTATAAGCCAAGAGAAGAGGTCTCAAAATGAAACTTGCCCTGCTGGAACCTTGATCTTGGCCTTCTCAGCCTCCAAAACCACAAGAAATAAACATCTTTTGTTTAATCCACCCAGTCTGTGGTATTTTGTTACGGCAGCCCGAGCTGACTAAGCCAACGCCCAGCTGGGAAAAGCTGCCAGGGGGCTGGGAAGTGGGCGAGGGTTCTCTGCAAAGCAGGAGTTGGGGTAGAACTTGGGTGTCAGCTTGAGGTTGCAGCTGGAGCCCCTGGGTCAGGCACCTGTAGGAATGATGTTTCCTCAGAGGGGTTTCTAAGGGTCTGAAGCCAGGACAGAGCAATGACAGGCAGCTCACTGGCTCACCGACATGGGAGCTGCCTCTTGTCTAAACAGTAAAAGCCAAACCAAACAACGAGGTGCCCAAATAACCCTGAACTGGCCCCCATTCCCCATATAAACCAGACTGGATGGCTATTAACAAAAAAGTCAGTGTCTTCAGGGCCTGGTAATCTCCCATCCCGAGCCTTCTGCATCGTGATCACGGTCCCTCTGTCTCAAATTAATACGTCTCCTTCCTTGTTTGCTCTTCTGTCTTGTGCCTGCCCCATCTCAAGCACCATCATGTCCCATCAGGTGGGGATCCACCTTCTCTACCCACAGCTCTGTGACCTGCTTCCCAAGTCAGCTCTGTCCCCGGTTCTCTAAACATGGCTACAAGCATCTGTCTTTGAGGCCTCCATTCCCAGTTCACTCCAGGGCTGAGCTGTTTGCAGAGAGTCCCTGGCTTCTGCTCCTTAGTTTTTGAAAGTGCTGTGCAGACATCAGCCCATTTGTAAACATAGATATGATTCCTGTGCCCCCCCAACTCCATTTTATGCTGAGCCCCTAACTTAAAAGCAAAATATACTTGCGTGGGCCTCGCCCCATTCCTGACCAAGCAGACACGCTTCTTGGGACAGAAACTCCATTTTGAAAAAGTTCTTTAGGAGATATTGATGGGGGAGGCTGGTTAAAAACAGCTTGTGATAGTTAATTTTATGTGGGAACTCAACTGGGCCACAGGGTGCCCAGATATTTGGTCAAACATTATTCTGTGTGTTTCTGTGAGGGTGTCTGTGGAAGAGATTAACATTTAAGTCAGTAGACTGAGTAAAGTAGATTTCCCTTGCTAATGTGAGTGAGCCCCATCCAATTAGTCTAAACAGAAGTAAAATGCTGATCCTTCGCCAAGTACAAGAGAATTCCTCCTGCCTGCCTTCTTTCAAACTGGGACATCATCTTTTTCCTGCCTTTGTACTTGAACTGAAACGTTGGCTCTTCCATGGTCTCGAGCCTGCCAGCCTCTGGGCTGGAACTACGCCATCAGCTGTCCTGGGGCTTCACCTTGCTGTCACTCTGCAGATCCCAGGACCTGTCAGCCTCCATGGTCATGCGAGTTAGTTCCCTATTTTACATGTGGGGACACAAAGACACAGGCACACAGACACACACACACACATACACACACACACACACACACACACACACACACATGCGTGCACTCTGGTCCTGCTTCTCTGGAGAACTCTGACTAACACACAGCTCTTCTACTAATCTTGCTGGTCTCAGCATTAGCTCATGAGACTCACAGGGAAAGATTTTTTAAATCCTGATGATTAACTAAATCAGAATCTTGGCAGTGGAACCCAGGCAACAGTATTTTTAATGGGTTCCCAGGTAATATCAATGTGTAGACAAGATGAGAACTGCTTTTCTAAACCAAGTGTTGAAAACTAGTGGCTTGTGGGCTGAGTCTAGTCCACAAATTTTGTTTGATCAAAATGTTTTTTAATTGTTTCAAATTTGGGGAAGGCATACATTCTCTAAGAATTTGCCACAAGCCCTGCTATTCCCTGTTGTCTTACCCCTGATTGCTTCCTTGGTCCTATGCTCTCCCTGACCCCTAAAAGCATTTAGGACCTTTTTCCAAAGTAGCCTTAGTGACCAGTACTCCTTTGGCCAACATTACTGTCTCACAACTGGAATGGCTTAAGGGAGTAGAAAAGAAAAGGCAAGACGGGAGAGGGCTCATGGAGAGGAAGGGCCAGGGCAGGGGAACAGCCCAGGGTGGCTGACATGATCCATGCTGTGGCCTCCTGAGGACAAAGTCTGTACAGCAGTGGAAGGCTCTCCAGCCGGCTGTCCACAAATGTGGTATAGCTCCCCCTCTCCCATCTACTTAGGATTCTTTAATTTCTCTCGATCATGTTTTACATATATCTTTTTTTTATTATTTTTTATTTTTAGAGATGGAGTCTTGTTATGTTGCCTGGGCTGGTCTTGAATTTCTGGCCTCAAGTGATCCTCCTGCCTCAGCCTGCCAAAGTGCTGGGATTACAGGAGTGAGCCACCGCACCTGACCAATCGTGATATACAGTTTTCTATTTAAGAGTCTTCTTGGCCACGTGCAGTGGCTCACTCCAGTAATCCTAGCACTTTGAGAGTTCAAGGAGAGAAGATTGCTTGAGGTCAGGAGTTCAAGACCAATCTCAGCAAGAGCAAGACCCGTTCTATATAAAAAATAGAAAAAAAATAGCTGGGTGAAGTGCGCCTGTAGTCCCAACTACTCGGGAGGCTGAGGCAGGTGGGTTGCTTGATCCCAGGAGTTTGAGGTTGCAGTGAGCTATGATCGTGTCACTGCACTCCAGCCTGGGCAACAGAGTGAGACTCTGTCTCAAAAAAACAGAAAAAAGTCTTCTTAACTTTCATTAAATTTATTCCTAAGTATTTGATGCTTTTGATGTTAGTATATTATAATATAAAGGCAATTGCATTTTCTAATTTTTGCGGGGACATAGCAATACAATTGACATTGACGTTTGTATATGGATCTTGGCAACTTCACCCTATTCATCTATTGATTGTAGTAATTTATCTGTCAATTCTTCTGGATTTTTGTATACACAAAAAAATGAACCTTGACCCCTTACTGCATACCATACATAAAAATCAATTCCAGGTGGATTGTGGGTTCAGGAGAGAAAGTCAAAAAAACAAAAATGATAAAAGACAAAACAGGAAAGTATCTTTCTGACCCTGAATTGAGGAAAAGATTTCTTAAGCAGAACCCGAAAAAGGAATAATGACTAAGAAAAGGATTCATAAATAGGGCTACATTAAAGTTAAGAACATCAGTTCAGGTCAGGTGTGGTGGTGTGTGCCTGTAGTCCCAGCTACTCGGGAGGCCGAGGCAGGAGGATAGCTTGAGCCGGGGAGGTAGAGGCGGCAGTGCTCTATGATGACGCCACCGCACTCCAGACTGGGCGACAGAGCGAGACCCTGTCTCTGAAACACAACAAAAGAAAGAGCATCAGTTCTTCAAAATAAACTGTTAAGAGAAGAAAATTCAAGCCATGGAGTGGGGGAGTGTATGTGCAAGACATATAATCAAGAAAAGCTTAATTTTCAGAATACGTAAAGTCGACAAATCAATTTAAAAAGGGCAGGAAAACATATGGCAAAACATGTAATGATCTTGATCACACATGTCACAAGAGAGGAAATCCAAATGACTGGTAAACAAAAATGTGCTTAAACTCGCTTGTAATCAGAAAAATACAAATTACATTCACAAGGAGAAGAGCCTGTCCCTACCATTGTGTGGCTTGGGGAGGGAGTGAGAATTGAAGGTCACATGCTATTTTAATACAAAATATAAAGTCTAATTAATTTGTTAATCCATTCAGTGTTAGATTTTAATTAAACCCAATATTAAAGCTAAATATTTAAATGCTAGCACATCAAGCTAACAAAACTGTTAAAAATATGTTTTATCTTCTTGCTTTAACAAATATAACTTCATAATGACAATGTTGCAAAGATGAATAAAGCTATGGTTTTTACATGACTGAAAACCATTAAAATATCCAAGGTGATTGAATTGAATTAATATTTGCACTTCTGTGTATTCTGTTAATGGGCCAGTGGTGTTTGGATGAGTAGTAAAATACATAATTCATAAAAGATTATATGTTTATTCCATAAGAGTTATTCTTCTTGCCTTCATCTTAGCAAAATCACTAATTCTGTTGTCATAATCAAGACTTTTATATAATTTTAATTCAATTAATAGTAATAATCTAAAGGATTAAAATATATTCAAGGTATATACAATTTTGTTAAATTTTTATAAAAAATTTAAGTGAAAGAAAATGTAAAAATAAAAAATTAAAATAACTTTTAGGTATGTTTTAAAACTTTTTTTATCCTAAAACTTCAAAATTATCTGTTAAAAGTAAAGCTAAAAATTATATGTTTACTATCAATATTCTAAATCAGAATTATTTAATTAAAGCCAAGAAATTTTAATTTAATTTTTTAAAAGTTAATTAAATCTTATAGATATTTTTACTAATTAAATGTCCACCACTCCAGCATTCAATGTCCACCTAGTTGTTAATGTAAAGAACCAGTATCCTGCCTCACGCTTGTTATGTCTAGACCAGCAGTTCTCAACTTGGGGTGATTCTGCCCCACAGGAAACACTTGGCAATGTCTGGAGACAATTTGCTGGTCCTACCGAAGTTGATGGCCGACTGGCATCCAAGTGAGTAGAGGCCAGGGATGCTGCTAAACATTCTGCAATATACAGGACAGACACCTGCAAGAATTATCTGGGCTGAAATGTCAGTAGGATCAGGATTGAGAAGCTCTGGTCTAGACTTGAGCACAACGCAAATTTAAGAGGGTTGTTGACTGGTTAATGTGACAAAGCATTCCTGCTGCAATGTGCAGTGATTGTGCACAGTACACTTATCCATAAGGACCTCCAGAACCATGAATTAGAACATGAAAAGCAAGAAAATGATGTTCAGTATGATGGGAAATGGAACTCCTTCTGCAAGAATCTGTTGCATCCATGCTACAGGAGAGGGCAGATTTAACAAGTTAATTAATTTGTGTTTTCTCTGGGTAAGTGCTTCCTCCACATTAATTCTTTTTTTTTTTTTTGAGACAGAGTCTCACTGTGTTGCCCAGGCTAGAGTGCCGTGGCGTCATTCTAGCTCACAGCAACCTCAAGCTCCTGGGCTCAAGCAATCCTCCTGCCTCAGCCTCCTGAGTAGCTGGGACTACAGGCATGCGCCACCATGCCCGGGTAATTTTTTCTTTATATTTTTAGTTGTCCGATTAATTTCTTTCTATTTTTTTAGTAGAGACGAGGTCTCGCTCTTGCTCAGGCTGGTCTCAAACTCCTGAGCTCAAACGATCCACCCGCCTCGGCCTTCCAGAGAGCTAGGATTACAGGCGTGAGCCACCGCGCCCGGCCCCTCCACATTAATTCTTGCCACCTCTCAGAGCAGTGCCAGTCTCTGATGTTGGCTGTGGCACAATCCACACATCTTCATGATATTTGGACATAGTTGCATTTTGTTGAGGACAGAGAGCCAGAAATATGGAGAGATAGTTGTCTGAGGCCTTGACAGTGTTAGGAAGAAATGTGGGGTTCTCTGAAGTGTGGGGCATCGAGAGCAGGAGCTCCCCCCTCCCTAGGTTTAGGGTTGTTAAACTTTAATGGCTGGGCTTATTGGCTTAATAACCTACTAACACCAGAATGGCTAAATTAAAAACACTGATAATACCAAGTGCTGACAAGGATGAAGAGCAACAGCCATTCACATACCCTGCTGGTGTGAGTGTAAATTTTGTGTAAACTTCTAACAAAAAATATTACCAAAGAACAATATGCCATATTTCCTGTAAATTTTTTTTTTTAGAAACTAGCAGTATGTGCTGAAGCCAAACACGCACACACCCAGCAATTCCAATTCTAGGTACGTGCCCAGTAATGTGAATGGGGCTTTTTATGTTAATGAATGCAGTATTTTCTTTGTAGAAAATTTGGAAAACTAAGTGGAAAGGAAAAAAAATGCTGCCATTATTTCTAACTCCCAGACATAAGCATCGTTAAAATTTTCCTACAAATTCTTGCATGTTTGCTTGATTGATTTTTAAACTCTATGTGTATATGAATAAAATACAGAAAAATTTAATGTAGTCTCTTGCTTCAAAAGCATTACAAGCATTTTTGCATATCATGCAATAATTTGCTATGGCATATTTTTTAACAGCTGTGCAATATCCCAGTGCATGAAATATGTCTTTAATCAATCTCTTATTAACAGATATTGAAGTTGTTTCCAGTTTTCTGGAACATATACACCTTTGTGTATCTCTCAGATTATTTCCTGGTGTGCGTTTTACATGTGATGGCTGCATCAAAGAGTTGGGAACATTTTTAAAGTTCCCGATAGGTATTATAAATTGTTTTCCAAAATACAGTGGTGGCTCACACTCCTTCAGTACTCTATTACATTCTCCTTTCATAGCACTTGCTCTAACTCTGAGCATTACCATTTTTTAAGCTTGGCCTATTTCACAGATGAAAAACGGTATCTTGTTTTAACTTACCTCTCCTTGATTAGCATGATGTTAAATACATTTTTCTGATGTTTTATTATTCTCCAGAAAATTTGGAAGTCACTATTCTGAAACAGTAGAGTCTGATAGACTGAAGTTTACACTTAAAACACAAAAATATTAATAACAGGGAAATAAGTATATCACTGTATCACATCACTGTCTATAGTGGTGCACAACACTCTACGATAATTTCTGTCACTGCAGAGAAGCATAAAAGTATGAATACCTGTAGTTAACACAGCGAACATGCTGGTACGTAGGCTACAATGCAAACAAACTCTATCTTTTTTCTCCCCGTCTCTTTAAACTGTATTCACTGGGGGAAAGTTTTAACTCTGTCTGGGATGAAAACTTTGGTGTGATTTTCTGCTCATGTTTAGGTTCTAGGCAGTCTTATAATCACTCGTACACACAGGCTCAACTTGCTGGTTAGGTTGCCCAGAATCATGCAATAGTCAACACTCCAAATGTGATTGAGAGTTAAGTCTCCCTGTCCCCAGCCCCAGGTGACCAGCACAGGTCCAGGTACACCTGGAGGAGATGTGGCCACCACTCCTTCCTCATCTTTCCTCTCCGCTAAGAAAGTGGCTTCTGGCCTTTCCTAATAGGAACACAAGACAGGGGATATGGAAAGTTCTTACGTGTCGCATACTGTCATGAGATGGCTTTTCATGCTCTGGGGGTCTGGCAAGAATTTAAGGCCAACACTTCCATGAACACGGTCATGGATTTATCAGCGATCTCCCTGTTGGGTCCCAACCGCAGCTCCCCAAGGCGCAGGGGGACCATCCTCCTCCAGCCCCCACGCCCGGTTCTCCAGTGGTTTCCCCGGCACAGACCACTCTCCGGAGGAGTCCATTGGTCCCTGCTGGCTGTCCTCTCTCTCAGGTGGCTCACCTCCAGCGCGTGAGAAACATATGCACACTCTCCACCCTGTTGTTGGTGGCAGAGCTTCTGTTTCTCACATTCAGCCTGTTCGACTTTCTCCTTCTCGCTGCCAGTGACTCGGTTTATGAGTCAGTCTCTCACCTTAAAATCCCTCAGTCTGTGCAAGAAATTAAATCCAATGACCCCCGTAACTCACCATTTCAAACTCACTGAAGACTCTTGCAAAATCGGCCACAGTTCTCCACTTTCCCTGTAGCCACACCCCTTTTGAATGTGTCTAGGATGTTCCTCCCACTGGAGGTGGGGAAGAACCTTCCTTGAATCTGGGCTGGTCCAGTAATTTGTTTTGGCCAGTAGAAGGCAGTGGAAGTGATGACATGCTTTTTACAGCCCAGACCTGCAGAGGACTTGTGCACTTCTGCCTGCTGTCTTGGACCTTTGCCACTACTGGGTGGACAAACCCAGTCTAGCCTGCCGGGGGATGAGAGAAAAAATAGAGCAACACTGAGTCAGCTGATGTATCCCAGACACGTGAGTGAGCTCAGACAAGATCAGCAGAACTGATTTGCCCCCGGAGCAGCTAACTACACGTGTACGTAGGCTCAACATGGTGAGACCCTGACTCTACAAGAAACAGAAAATAGAAATAGCCGGGCACGGTGGCGCATGCTTGTAGTCCCAGCTACTCAGGAGGTTGAGACAGGAGGATTGAGCCCAGGAGTTTGAGGTTGCTGGGAGCTATGGTGACGTCACTGCACTATAGCCCAGGTGACAGAGTGAGACCCTGTCTCATATAAAACAAAAGAGTTGTACCCTCTAAATCTATAAAAATAAACACATGAAAAAAAGAGTATGTGGCCAAAAATGTGGAGAAAAGACTATTCTAGAGGTACTTTAGTTATTCATTTAAAAAAAGCAGCAAGTTCTGTCCTTTTCAAAGTAGTCACACCTAATATCTCAGGTATGGGTAAAACACTTCACTGCGTATGGGGGGCAGTTATTAATATCCTCATTTAGCAGATGAGAAATCAACAGAGGAGTTGACTTGGCCAGGGCCAAAGCACAGGCCAGCCCAGGGCCCCTGCCCCCCTCTCGCTTCACCCTGTGCCTATCCCCACCCTCTGCATCCAGGACTTTGTGACCTTGTAACCTCCTGCCAAAGAGAAGACAATAACATGCAGCCAGGTGCTTGGCGTGGGGCTTTCCTTAAAAAACACGGACTCATTCTGAATTTCATACCCCCTGAAGGCAAGCCGCACTGGAGCAGGGCCCCAGGAGTGTCCAAGAGGAATTCAAAGAAGAGGGAGAGAGGAAGAGGAGGAAGAGGAAGAGCGGAAGGAGAACAAGAGGGAGAAGGAGAAGAGAGAGGAGGGGAAGGAGACACAAGGAGGAAGAAAAAGAGTGAGGCAAAGACATACTCCTCGCACGGATGAGAGCGACCTTCCGGGTCTGCCTTCTTTCCCTCAACGTCATGCCTGTGAGGTACCTGTTCTGTTAGTTGTGCTATTTGTTCGTTGTCATTGCTGTGAGGCAGTCCACTGTGTGACTACACCACAATCTATTCGTGTGTTCTCCTGTTGGCTATGCAACCAGGAGTGCCTGGGTACCTAGGAGCCCTCGAAGGTCTAATTCAGATGTCAGGGCACAGAGCCTGTCCCCCAGCCTGGCCCTGGGTCAGTATCTGGCGCTCGGTGGCTCCGGGGCCTCTAGAGCCCCGGAGTGGTCCTGTGGGTGCTAAAAGGCCCGGAGGAGCAGGCGTGTGGGCGTGAGTTCCCAACAAGCCCTGGCCCAACCTCCACTCCTCCAAGCTGAGCTGATTTGTTTCAGATAAAGAGCCCAGCAGGTGCCCAGGTGCAGGTGGCGATGGGGTCCAGGGGATACTTTCTACGTTTGGTTTGGCTCTTTGTCCCCACTATACATGCTGAAATGACCAAGTCTATTGCTAGAATGTTGACTTATTTCCATGAGGAAAATAGCCCCTGCCTGGGGCTCGCCCTATGCCGCCCCGCTCCTCCTGTCCTCCCCGGGGCTGCCCAGGCATCCACTAGCCCCGCCGGGCTGCCGTAGCTCCTGTGCCCCAGCCTGCACCTCTGGCCAAAGCAGGCCTGGACCTGGTGGCAGGGAGGGGCACCCGGTCCTGGCGCGCGCACCCCGGCTGGCAGACATGGGTCACCCCCCAGCCCCCAAGGCTGGGGCCACCGCACGTCGCTGCAGTGTGCACAGTGCGCTGTGCCAGTGGCAAGCATTTGGAATATCACATCTGCCTCCCTGGACCTATTTTATGCCTTGGACAGTTGAAGTGAGAGTTGCTTTGATGACTAACTTTGATGCTGGATGAAAGAGCTACAGAGAACAACAGTAATAATAATCATAATAGGTATAATGATGAGGACAATACGCACTAACATTTACTTAGCTCTCGCGATATTGCAGGGCAGTTCTGAGCATGTCACGTGTGTGAGCGCACGCAGTCCTCAGAGCAGCACGTTGACATGGGTACCACACGGTTTCTATTTGACAGGTAAAGAAACCAAGGTCAATTAAATTGCCCAGGGCCACCCAGTTAGTCAGTGGATGAGCTGGGACTCAAACCCAGATAATCTGACTCCGACACCTAGAAATCAGAAGAAAGAGAAACAAACGCAGCATTTCCCCAGTTCCTGCACAGGTTTGGTGGCATGGGATCACAAACATTTCCTTCTATACAGGTCTGGGCACACTATTTGTGTAAAACTTAATTCTTCTGCAACCATAATATTATAAAGGCTTCTTATTAACTTTCTGATTTTAGAATCAATCTTAGAAAAGCATGAAAAGTTTATAGTTACAAAACAGAGTATTAATGGTGTCTAGAGACCTTGCCAATGTGGTGAGTAGGAGTGTTTGGTTGGGAGTTGCAGAGGTTGTGGAGGGAAACGATGGAGAACACTGATTTTCTGATATCCATGGTGGTGGATCAAAGTATTACAGTCAACAATTGATGCATTGAGAAAAAGTTTTAAATACATTACTAAAAGTTATAAAGATAAACCAACAAAACTAAAATGAAAATATTCTTCCAGGTATTGGGAAGGGAGAGACAAGAAAGAGAAGGAGCACTGAAATGAGCCACGTTTTTCACCTTCCTTCGTGTGAATGTGAAGTCGGTAGGTCTTTTTAAAGTTGATAAAGCAGAAGGCAGAGGTATAAGCATATTGTCTATTGCTGCACTGCCCATGATGGCAGCCACCAGCCCTATGTGGCTAATGACTTACCGAAGGGTGGCAAGTGAAATGAAATTTTTTTATTTTATTAAACTTTTATTAATTAAAATTTAAATTTGTAGCCACATGTGGCTAGTGGCTATAAATTAGACAGCACAGATTTAGATGTTTCTGTCATCACAGAAAATTCTATTGGACAGCACTGGTCTTGAGTTTGGAGACCATTATCAGAAGAATCAAAACCAGAAATGATTACGCATGGTGAGTGCCTAGGGACTTGGGAAAATGGGGTTGGGTTTTACTCTTCGTATCATTCTTCCTTTATGCTTTGAATATTTAGTGTCTATATTGTGTCTTGTTAATATGCCCAGAATGCTCACCTCAAGCTGTCATCTCAGTGGCCACAACAGTCATTTCCAGAGGATTTTTACAATGATTTTTGGTTTAGAGTTTTGTGCGACACCTTAAAAATATTTTTAGATGGGAAGTACTGCTTTTTATAAATTAGGATAGTTACATTTAAACGTAAGTTATTAAGTTGTTAATCTTTATTTTCTACCTAACATCTGTGGCTTTGATTGAATAAAAAATTATTCTAGATAGAACTGATAGAACTAAATTGCTATTCATCACTTTCCAGGCCATAACTCTACTATATTTTTTTGTGACAGGTTCTTGCTCTGTCACTCAGGCTGGAGTGCAATGGTGTGATCAGCCTCAAAAGCCTGGTCTTAAGCAATCCTCCTGCCTCGGCCTCCCAAAGTGGTAGGATTACAGATGTGAGCCGTTGCACCTGGCCTCTACTTCTTAAATATTCAATGCTTTGACTTCTTTTATCCTTAATGAGCTATACCTTTCCTTGACAGTGAAAGCTGGAAGAGGGCATTTCTGGTGGCACCTGTCTCCAGGTGAGGTGGCATTGGTCCTTGGCCATTCTGGGGAGCAGGAGGAGGGCAGTGTGAGGGGCATGTGCACTTCTTAATTTACATCATCTGCATTTGACTTTTTTGGTAATAATGAGCATGTACTTCTTTTGTAACTAAGTAAAACCAATTAAACATGGCTTAAACACAATAAAGTTTAGTTAAATGTTTGGTACTAACCTTTCGGGAAAACAAGACCAAGATCCCTGAGAAGCCCACTGAGCCCTTTGCGAGTGGCCCCAGCCCTCCCTCTCCTCTGCACACCAGGCTCACTGGCCTTCCTTTAGGTCTTCAAGCAGACCGCACTCCCTCCCGCCGCTGGCAGCATATTGGGGTCTTGGCCTAAATTGCCTGAATTGTTTCACCCTTCATGACCCTTTTCTTTGGGGTGGGGGCACATAGGGAAGGCATATTTGTCTTCAGGTCTCGGATCCAGTATGGCTTTCTCGGGAAATTGTCTGTGGCAGTTTGTATTTTCCAGAGATGGCCTTGCCAATACTTCCTATCCCAAATCTTCTTGTGCAATGTGACCTTGCAGCTCCCCCATCCAGAGGAGCCGAGTTCTCCACCCCCTTGAACCTGGGAAGGACTTAGTGACTTGCTTGAACAATGGGAGCAGCAGAGGTGACATTCTGAGACTTCCCAGGATAGCCCTTAAGGAGCCGCAAGAAGACCATATGCTCACCCTTGGCATGCTCACGCTCCGGATGGTCCCCTTGGGAAGCCAGTGCCTACTTTAAGAAATCTACTAGACCCCCACCTCTCACCTCTCACAAAAATCAATTCAAGATGGATAACAGACTTAAACCTAAGGCATGAAACCTTAAGAATTCTAAATGAAGATGTCGGGAAGACCCTTTCAGACATCGGCCTAGGCAAGCAATTCTTGAAGAAGAACCCCAAAGCAATCTGCCTTTATTAATAGTGTGACTTTGGGTAAGACCCAATAGCTTTGGATCTCAATAGTGAAACACTGTGTTCCTAGGGGGCGGCTCTCAGCACAGCTCAGGTAAATCCTCCATAAACAGTGAGAGGATCGATGCTCCAGTCCTGCTGAAACCAGGGAATCCTCCCAGACTGTCTCATTCTCTCCTCCACACAGCCAGTGGTCTATAAAGTCCCAGAACTTTCTTTGTTCACCAGGGAGGGCTTGTTTTATTCCGTTTTGTCCTTCCTTTGAAGGAGCATGTGATAGGTTTAAAACTTCTCTAAGATTGCTTCTACTTGTAAAAGAAAATGATTCTTAAAGTTAGAACTTCACAGAGATGGAACACCTGGCTCTCATCAGCTGGCCAGGAGCTCTTGGCCTGGGTGCCACAGACCCCCTGGCAATCTGGTGATGCCCAGAAACCTCTTCTCAAGATAACATTTTTAAATGCAAACACTAAAACCTGGGGAGATGTCAGTCAAAGAATACAAAGTTTCAGGTAGGAAGAAATAAGTTCAAGAGATCTATTTACTGTGCAACATGGTCACTACAGCTAATAACAATGTATTACATTCTTGAAAATTACTTAAAGAGCAGATTTTAATTGTTTGCACCACAAAAAATGGTAAGTAGGTGAAGGAATATATATGTCAATTAGCTTGATTTAGCCATTCCACAGTGTATATGTATTTCAAAACATGCTATACATGATAAACATATACAATTTTATTTGTCAATTAAAACTAAATTTTAAAAATTGTTTTAATAAATATATAAAAATCTAAAAAATAAAGATAACCTAAAAATGTTTTTTAAATGCATAGGATTACAAAAGAAGCCTATTGAAACAGTTATCAAATAAATGTGTTATATAGTAACATGTGCTTTGTTATTAATGCATTAAATAACAAGATATAATGGCTGGTCTAATAATTATCATAATTTCAAACTGGGATGAATGTAAATGATATCGAGATAGCTGCAAACACTCTAATGTGAAATGAAAATATCTGTGATTTCCACCAGGGGCAAAGTCACAGGTACTGATAATCACTTCTATAGCTAGGTCGCCTACATTTGTCATTGAAGAAAATGCTGAATTTCAGGCAGAGCTTAGTGAAAATATATATGTATTTTTTCCTGTCTCCCATGAACCCTATCCATGAACCCAAGTTTAATCCCTGAATTAAGCCAGGACTGACACAATCTAAAATGTCTCTGGTGAGGGGGACATGTCAGAGACTGTCTCTGGATAATCCTGCCTGTTTCCCTGGGAGGCCGCGGGTCTTTGCACTGTACTTTGCTTTCCAACATGGAGATACTATTGGGTGAAGACATTTCGTCATTATTTATCCACAGAGATTGGTGAACAGCCGCTCTGGAATCGAGGCTGGGAAATGAAGGATTCAGGTGAGCTTTTGTCATATTTGCCATCCATGTGTCGTGATGGTGAAAAACGGGCTAGAGGCTGACATCGACTCCTGACGTCCATTCCTGTCCACCAGCGGATGCTCTGCACGTCACAAATGTAAGTGTCTCACATTCCACCCTCCGGCTACTCCTCATCTCGTTCGCTTACCGGAAAGAGACGGTGAGCTGCCTTGCAGGAAACGTTCTGCCTCCTCCCAGGGATCACACAGTCTGCTCCTTCCCGGCCTTGGGCTTTGTTCTGCGTCTAGCTGGGGTTCCCACTGCAGTGCTGCTCCTTCCATTGCCCTTCCCAACCTTCACCTACCTGCCAGAGTCTTCGTCGAAATCTCCTTGTGGGTCTGATACGGCATAAGCGCGTGGGCTAAAACGAATGCTTCCTCTGGTAGGGGCTGGGAAGCACAGTGGTTACAGAACATGGGCTCTGGGGACAAACCAGCTGGGGCTGCATTCCTGCTGCAATAGTACTAGCTGTGTGACCCCGGGCATCTCACCAACTCTTCATGCCTCAGTTTCCTCATAAGAGAAAAAGGGGAGGAGTACTTTTCTCATGGGTAGTCATGAGGACTAAATGTGTTAAAGTTTAGAAGTTTAAAATTGTGCCTGGCATATAATGAGCTCTCAGTAAACATCAGTAGCCCTTGGCCAATTCCGGTCTGTTCCTGTCCACCCGCGGCAATGTTCTCCAGGTCTGACTTTTGCATTGTCACTCACACTCTGTGTTCTTGAAGCACCGACTTAAGTGACGACTGAGGGCTCTTTTTAATCTTCCTGAAGCCTGAGCAAGAGAGATCAATGAAAGATCTAGGAGCTATGTCATCATCATCATATCGGATATTTGCTGAAAACAAACTGCTATACCAGATACTTGTATATTATTTTATTTAATTCCCCCGACAACCCCACACTCTGCATTATTACTCACATTTATGGTTAATAAGTCAGGTTCGTCAGGATTATTTTCCACCCAAGGGGACATAGATCCCTTCTCTGAATCAAGTCCCATCTCTTCCTAGTCATAGGCTGTTTTCCTAAAAACACGTGGGGGTCACGGAGAATGATCTGGGGTGATTTATGGAGAGCTGCCACTTGCTGGGTTGTCTGCTTGCCTCTAAAGCCACCCTCTATTCTCTGCACTTGGCCATTCTGAAGGAGACTTGGCTTAGGGGTGGCCATCTGGCACCAGCCCTTCAGCTTTTGTGAAGTCACATGTGGTCCCAGAGTTGCCAGGAAAAAGAGTGCTTTGATGAGCCAAAATGCAAATTCCTTAGGAGAGGAAAAGTGAAAGTGAGCTTGTTCACACTGCAGGGCTCCAAGGGAATGACACAATGCGGGAGAGGCAGTGTCCTGCCACCAGGCTCCATCATAGTACAGGGACATGTTTTGCATTTGATCATAACCTGGCCTCCCAACAGCTTGCTGCTTTGGTCAGTGAGAGAAGCAGAGGTGACTCAAATTAAAAAGGTGATATTCAAAAACACTGAAGCGGGGTGCCCCTAGACATTTACGATGGCACCCTCTGGGAAGCTGGGAGGGCGGGGGTGGGGAAGGAGCGTGGGCAGTGTGGTTCCCTCCCCAGTTCCCCTTGTCCTGGAGACCAGTCATTCAAAGTAGATCAAAGCCAGGAGATGGAAATTTGGGACCTTCATCTAGTTTATTCAAATCTGCAAGGATGTCTAGGGCCTTAACTGGGGTTTCCAGAATCTCTTCTTTGGCTAATTGTTTCCTGCTCTTTTTTCTCTGTCTCTCTTCTTCCTCTCTCCACTGTTTTCTTTCTCTCTGCTGATCCTGCCTTCTCCAGAATGCCTGTCTGACTGGCCCGTCCATCAGCTTACAGAGGCTTACCTGGTGGGCCAGCTTCAATGCCTAAAAGTAGGTGAATTTTCCTCTAGCCAAGTTCAGGGCTGGGTACCTGGGCCTTGAATGCCCTTTTGTTAATAAATTCCTGCCCTTCTTTTTGTCTCTCTCAGACCTTCTAAGTTATATTTACAACCGAAAGCTGGAGCCTAAGGGATCTGGCAATTGCTGGCATTTCAGACTAGCACAATTAATGGCATTGTTTATAGACAATGTTGTCTTGGAGGATTTACTGAGGGGCATTTACAGGCAGAATTTTTAAAGACTATCTAAAAGTCTTTTAGAAAGATAATTAGAAACTTGATATGACCCAAAGCTTTGAGATTTCTGAATGTCTGGTCAAGTGCAAGTCATATGTGGATGCTTAAGGTGAGAAGCCCTGATAAATCCAAAGCAAATCAGCTGCTCATCTTCAGATCAGAGGAGGCAGACTGTGGCCTCCCTCCAGATGAAGGGAACTGAATTATTTATTGATAATGCCCAGCCAGAGAGGTACCAGGATAAGTACCAGCAATCCCCACGAGACTTCTACTTGAAGAAGATGGCCCAAACAGTCCAAGGAAGAGGCAGGATTCCATCTTGGGGCTGCAGTGAGGACCCCTCCCCTCCAAAAGAGGATGGCTGAAGCTGTCAGAACTCCTGACCCCACTGTTCCTAACGTTGTCTCAATTCCGGAACTTTCCCATTTTGGTTTCTTATAGTGTAGTTTAGTGGTTCTCATATACTTTACAGAGTTTGTTAAAACACATTGCTGGGCACCATCCCCAGAGTGTCTGACTCAGGAGGTCTGGAGTGAGCCCCAAGAATTTGTGCCTAACAAATCTCCAGGTGCTGCTGCTGAACCAGGACCCACACTTTGGGAACCTCTGGAATAGTTAGCGTGCGGCTCTGGAACCAGATGGTGTGGGCTGGAAGGCTGGCTCTATCACTGGTAAACGGGGAGTCTTCAGCAGGTTAACTGTGGCCTGGCTTCCCTCACCTGCTTAGGAGGAAAGGAAGACAGGAATTGTACCTGCTTCGTGGTCTGGTTTTGAAGGGTAGATGAGATCATGCACGGAAAGTACAACCTGTACCCCTCAGTGCTCCTAAATGCCAGTGTTGATGTTATTTCCTCCAACCCACCAACGCTGCAGGGCTGTTCTTGGGCCCAGCACCGGTCCCAGGTCCTGATCTACTTGCTCACACAGAGAGACATGAGTGTCCCAGGGTGCAGTTGCTTGCCGGCTTAGGGAAGGTGGGTCGCCGGATCCTGGAGGCACCTGTGCACCCGGTATCCTCACTTATTTCGTCCACCTCAATGACCTGAGTTCAAGTCCTGTCTTGGCTGCCACCTAAATCCACACGCAGCAGCCTCACAACAGCTGGGAACCCTTTTCATCGACCCCCTGGTGTTCTTTTGTGCCTGGAACACCAGGAACGAATAAGCCCAGGCGAAGAATCCTGCCTGCTATCCTAGGCACTAAAATTTATATTTGGCTGAATCTGGTGCACCCCAGCCCACCTAGATTTCCAGAGCTGAGTGGGCTTCTTGCTATACAGTACGATTGCCTTTGTTCCTCCCTCATCATTTTTAAATTAAATTTTTAAAAAAGCCAATACCCGATCAAACAAAAACGAATGTAAAAAAAGTCAGAAGAGTTCAGTTGCTAGACTTGCTTTTTGTTTTTATTATCAACAATCAAATTAATGGTACACTCCTGGAAAACTATATGCACATGTAGAAATATTTCCCTTTTAAATAGAAGCATTCATTATAACACATATAAATAAATTCGAAAATCTGAAACATAACTTATGACGAGTATGTTCACAAACATAGTCCAACAAGAAAAAAAAAAAAAGTCGGACGGACATGCACCTGATAACAAAAATAGATACCATTGTCTGAACTGTGGTCTCTCTAAACACAAAGGATTGAACCCGTGAGAACCTCGTTACCGTGAAGACACGCCATAGAGACTACGAGAGGAGAAAAACATCATACGGTCACGCAGAGGAGACGGTCTGTACTGAGTAGCACGATACGATTGAGTCACAGAACACAGTTGTAGAAAGACACCGAAAAAGTTAAAGCCTCAACATTCAACTAATATCTATAGTTTGTGCCTTTTAAAATAAAAACAAAAAAACCCAAATCCCAACAGAGATGTCTACACCGCAGGAAGAATGCAATGCATCCGCCCGACAGGTGCGGGTCCAGGTGGGATCCTCCGGCCAGAAGCGCGCGCCTCGCCCTCGCCCCGCAGATCCCCGCGCGCTCGCGGACCGCACCCGACTCCGGCCGAGCGGGCCCAGAAGGTCCCCTAAAAAAGCTGGTGGAAGGAGGAAATTTCGGTGGGGCTGGCGGGAGCGGAAAAAAGGAACATTGCGCAAGATGAGACGGTTTGCGGAGTCTGCGGATGAAAAGGCATCGCACCGACAGGGCGTCGCCAGGGCCGACAGGCCGCCGAGATTCGGGGTGCGGAGTCGCAGCCGTGTGGGGTTCGGGCGCGCGGAAGTCACCTTGGCCGCGGGGACAGTCTGGGCGAGTCGGCGCCGCGGTGGCCTGAACCCGAGGACGCGGGCCTGGAAAGGCGCCCCGACTCTCTCCTGAAGAGGAGCCCCAGAGAGTCCGCGCCGTCAGGGGGCGCGAGTTTAGGGGTTCGCAAGGTCGAGCCCCAGACAGCGCCAGCCGCAGCTTCTCCCCTCCCTCCCCTTTGCTTCGTGTTTTCTTGTATTCTTTTAAATTTTGGTCGTTGGGTTTTTTTTGATGGTTGCTGCTTTCCGAATTTTTATTTTTTTCTTTTTTATTTTTTGTCTATTTTTCTCTTTTTCTAAGTAAGTCACTGAGTTGGTTGTGCCCCCCCATCTCTCCCTGTCACCTGCTGGGGCAGACACACACGACACGCAGACAGCCCCCTGAGAGTGCCCGAGTCCGGGCCCGTCTAGCCCGGCCCCTCTGCGCGGCCCGAGGACGGTGCCAAGCCAGGGAACTCGGTTTTGTTTCGTTTGGGGGTCGAGGAGGGGGGTAGGAGTGGGTTGAAAGGGGGCGACGCCGCTTTCTCTTTATTCTGATCGCGGTGACGTTAGGCCTCGATGGCAGCGGCCACAGCAGCCTCGGGCCTCCCCGCGCTCGCC
Source organism: Avahi laniger (assembly GCA_963575035.1). Taxonomy (NCBI): domain Eukaryota; kingdom Metazoa; phylum Chordata; class Mammalia; order Primates; family Indriidae; genus Avahi; species Avahi laniger. The sequence continues at coordinate 15,481 of CAUYSK010050198.1, read as the reverse complement.
CGCCCGGCCCCGCCGCCGCCGCCGCCGGACCCCGATCAGAACATGCTGCTCTTCACCAGGGCGGCTTTGGCACCGTTGGGTCTTTGGAGCGAAGACAGGACGCTGGCGAAGGGGCCCCCGAGCGAATCCGGGATGGAGGTGATGGGGCTGGGCCCGGGAGCCCAGCCCTGTCCGGGGCCCCCGGCCGCAGCCAGGCCCCCCGCCGCCGCCGCCGCCGCCGCCGCTGCAGCCGCCGCAGCCGCAGCCGCCGCCGCCGCCGCGCTGCCCTTGCCGGGCTCGCCGCCTGCGCCCCCGGGCCCCGCCGCCCCCGGGGCTCCCGCCGGGCTGGGCCCGCCGCCGCCGCCGCTCGCCCCGCAGCTGGGCGTGGGGTTGGGGTTGGGGCCCGGGCCCCCCGTGCTGTCCGGGTCGGTGCTCTTGGCGTCTTTGCTCTCGTCGTCCCGGGAGGAGTCGGACTTCTTGCCCGAGGAGCCGTTCTTGGCCGCGGCCGCCGCGGCCGCCGCTGCGCGCTCCTGCTTGCGGAACTTGGCGCGGCGGTTCTGGAACCACACCTGGCCCGAAAGGGGAGGAGAGGCGGTGAACCGGGGGACAAAGAAGGACATGGGAAAGAAAAGCGCCCGTCGGGGTGGCCTACGTTCCATTTCAACTTGTTTAACACCCCCCTTCCAGGCGCCGCGGTCACCCCCGCGCGCACCCTCCCCGGCGAGTCTACCCCTCCTTGTGGCTGGAGCATCTTCGGAGAAACTTTCTTAGGGCTAGCTGAGCAAGCCAGGGAAATAGTGGCTTGCAGAAGCCGTAAAAAGGCCGCCGGTCCCAGAAAGACCCCAAATTGGAAGCCCTTATGTTGGCGGGTTTTTGCTCAGTCTGCTCCTTGAACAACCCCCAAGCTCTCCATCCACCCCTAGGCCTCCGTCTAAGTTAAACTCTGATTGGTAGAAGGAGGAGAGGGCCTCTGGGTTTGCTGCCGGCTGGCGGTCCCTGGCCTTTGGGCCCAGAGGAGTGTGCGATGGTGCGCCGGGCCCCTCCAACGCCACTTGCCCAGAGAGGCTCCGAGACCAGGCCGGAAGCACACCTGTGCCCCGTTAGGGACAGGTTACAGTAGGCCGTGGTTCTCGACCTTCATGAAGTCACAGCCTTTTTGCAAACCTTACACAAATCGTAGTTCCAGGAAAATGCACCTGTGCGCCACGGTGCCAGGTTAAAAGCGCTTGATTTAGGAGATATTTGGCAAAAACAAACAAAAACTTATAATACGGGGTCAAAGTGTGCACTCCTTCTCCCACAGGGCACTTCCTGTCCCCGAAATGCCCCGCTCATTGACATCTCAAGACCCCCCACGCCTCTGCTCTGGTGGGAAACACTTGACATCCTGAATAAACGGCCAAGCGCATTCGCTCTAACCCTGCCTCGCGCGCACAGTCGCGCTAAATCCGACCTCTCCGACCCGCCCTGGCTCCCTGCGCCCCTGGGCCCTTCTCTGGCGAGAACTCGGGACTTCGAACTGCACCACCTGCCCCTCACCCCCGCCCCTCCCGGGCCAGGTGCGGCCGATCCGGGTCGGGTTGCAGGCGCGCGCACCTGCACTCGCGCCTCGGTGAGGTCGATCTTCAGGGCCAGCTCCTCCCGGGTGTAGATGTCGGGGTAGTGCGTCTCGGCGAAGACCCTCTCCAGCTCTTTGAGCTGCGCGCTCGTGAAAGTGGTGCGGATGCGCCGCTGCTTGCGCTTCTCGTTGAGGCCGCCGTGGTCGGTGAAGAGTTTGTACGGAACTAGAGAGAGGACGACAGAGGACACAGTGAGCGAGACAGTCCGCAGGGCGCCGGCCGGGAAGTGGGGACTCCAAGGTCAGGTCGCCCGGGAGCGCGAGGGTGGCCGAGAGGAGCCGCTGGGGAAAACCGAGCAAATTGGTCACACAGGGAAACAGGCTCAGACTTCGCACTTTGGGGGCCACCTGTCCCGCACAAGCGCCTCCGGGTGGGTTCAGACAGCGCACTGGAGACGGCCAGAAGCCCGGGACGCGGGATTGCGCGCACAGGGGGAAAAACGGGAGAGCATAAAAGTCCGAAAACAGCAGTCGGAATATCACGGAGCCAGGGAAGAAGTTACCAAACACTCCCACTGTTGGAACTTTTCGATTCTCAGAAGTTGACCCGGCCCAAAAGTTGGAGGCGAAAAGTGCTGCAAAAAAAATAATAATTAAAGAAACGATCCTAAAAATGACCAGCCGAAGAGGTGTGAGCCGTTGTCGGTCCTTAAAAAAAGAGACACCGTCAGTAATGAGCTTGACTCTTTGTTATTTAATTATTTTCTAAGCTTTACGTCTCATCGCAAAGTAAATAAATTATGCCTATCATTTTGGCAGCTTAAGATAATTTTGTTGGCGGTTCTGGTGTGACTAGGATAGTGTAACCCTGTAAGTGAATTACCCCTCCCTGCAATCGCTTCTAACGTGATAAATTCTTTCATTTGTGTAAGCAAATTTCGTTTGGTAAATACTAAACACATTTCCATTTTCAAATGCAATCAAGGCTTCCTATATACGAGCGGAAAGGCAGCTTCCTCCGCCGAGCGAGCCGGCGGTCCTTACCTGCGGCGTACGGGCTGCTCTGGTGGTCCCTGAGGGTGCCGAGGCTGCAGGATCCCGGCGTGAGGGACGGGCAGCCGGACGTGGCCCCAAAAGTGGTCCTTATCGGGTTATACTGGAAACCACTGGCCTGGCTGCACGAACTGAAGTCAGCATAGGCTGAAGCCAGGCTCGAGGTGTCCATCCCGGCCATACAGGACTCGTACGCAGAGGAATTGAGGTAAGAATATTCCATTTTATACATTGAAAAGGTTCTGGATGGCTCAGCCAAGTGGAAAAATGAAATAAAAGATGGATATGGAGAAGGTGGCTGGAGAGGGGAGATGTGCACAGCTCAACGCCTGCCTCCAAACTGGCCTCCTTACTACCAGCAGAGCCTAGTTTTATGAAAAAGCCTCCTATGAGATGCCTTGTCTGAGGTCTCTAGAGCATATAGTCCTCATAATAAACTTGGCTCTTTCCACTTGGACAATAGCAAAGCGGTTGGTCTTATTGCTGGCGCTTTTTACATGACAATAACTCATCCGTCTATTGGGCTGGCACTGGGGAACTGAGCTGCCCAGCCTCCCTATCATTGATTCCTGCATCTCTAATTAGAATTTAATACCACACCATTACGCACTGCGCCCCTGATTCTCCCTTCTAACCAGCTCCCTGCCCTTTAATTCAATCACGCTACTTGGAAATAATGAAAGTTGGGTGACGATTCTCCCTGATCCAATTTCCCCGAGCTTTTAAGCCTTTTTAACTGATCATATACCTTAGGCATAAATTGAGATAGTGTGTGCGTTTTCCCCCTTCTTCGTCCTCTCCCGCCCCCATCCCCCAGTTAGGGAGAAGAAACCTTGATGTCATAGAAAACCTGTTTTGTAAGAGTGTTACACGCTCAATTTAACAACAAGCCTACCCCCCGAAGTGCATGAAATGTTATAAAGGACTGGGACATTGGCAAGACCCAGGCACCCTGTAACGTAGAGTAAGTGGGCCGAGGGGGTTTATGTGGACGATAAGCGGATTTCTTTAAAATGCACCTGGTAGAGGGGTTAAAAAAAATAGCATCTTATAAATTGCATTTCTCCTGGCGGCGGAATGTGCTTTCGAGGGTATACAGCCGCGTAAAGAAATAAAAGCTGAGTAAAGCTCTTGAATGTGAAACACCTGGATTCTCGAACGATGGGGTTTTCTGCGCTCAGTTCGGTGTCTGCAGGAGCGCATGGTCTGCATTTGTTCGGTTTGCAGGTTCCGCGCGGTTGTTGGTTTTAATTACGCCTTAACTGGCAATCGGGCATGAAATGTCCCCAAATGTGTCTCCTCGCCCATCTCTCTCCTGCGCGCCCCTTCTCTTTGTCGCCTCCACTTTTTCAGGTGCCCGCGGTACCCCACAGACCCGGGGCTTCGGAAAGGGGATTGTTGTCTGCTTGCCCTTTAGATTCGGGACTGCAGCGCGGGAAACCCTTGCCCGGGCGGGGGCTGCGGGTCAGGCACCTCTCTCGTCCCATTCCTCGGGCTTCGGGTGCTGGCGGCGAGGCGCAGACAAAGAGGCGAGCGTTGATTTGTGGACCTCGGTGGCCCCATGATTTAAGCGGAGGGTAATTTTCATTTGGTTCGTTAGGCTCTAGCAGTCTAAGGGAAAGTATTTCATTAAATCCTTCCTCTCGGTGGACAAGAGGGGGAACGCTTAGTTGGATCGCCGTGTGGTGTAAACAAACCCTGGATATTTTATATGAATTAAATGTGTAGATAATTAGTTTTATTGCATTCATTACCCCCCTTTATGTGCTCTGTAACAAGTCAGTAATTAAAGTAACAAACTCATAAAGTCTTTATAGGGGCATTTAGGCGTTCAGTGTTTGCCAAACTAAGTGGTTTAATTCGATGCTAGTGCCGGGAAGTGGATGGGCGCCCGCTCTCCGCTGCCACCGTGTTTTATTGCGCACTAAACTGCCGCGGACGTAGTAATGGATTAAGCAGGGGCGCGGCCCCCCAGCCTCGTGCTTCTCTGCAGGGTGAGTTTCAGGCTCCTTTCAGGTGACTGCGAGTCTTGAGCTGAGGAAGCGCAGAAGTCGGGAGTGCAGGGAGCCTGGTGATAGTTTTATTGCAGTTGCATGTCGTACAATGCGTATTTGATAAAGAAGGGCCCTCGGTGACCAGTGTGCACTTTTTTGTGCACGGAGGTGAAATGAAAATAAATGTGTACAAGGTTTTACTGCGGCGGGAAACAAATTGCAACGCTCTAAATGGTTTTTCTTTATGGTCACCGGACAAGAAGAGAAAAGGATTGCAAACATCTGTCTTCAGTCCCCTAAACCTAAAGGCCAGCAAAGACGGATGCGAATCTAAGTGCTATTACAGCGAGGATTTGTCTTTATTTATCCCGCTCTCATGAATATGAATCTGCATTTGGGCCGGGAGGTGGCTGTACCCCTTTGGACTGCACGCATGGAATTCCCCCCTTCTCCCCCCATCCGCTTAAGGGAGCTGGGGAGAGGTCGTCAAGCACAACGCTGAGATTGTGCAAGCTTCTTGTTCCCTCGGATGGCGAGGGGGGGTGCTTCCTGGTTTTTCTCGTGGGACTCCGCCGCCCTGGCCCGCACTCGGGGTTTGTGGATGTGGGGGCGCCGGCCGGGGTGGCACCCGCCAGCCTGCTCCTCTCCTGCTGGCGTGGGGTTTGAGCGTGTTTCTCTGCAGAAGAGAGTGACCTGGGGCGGCCGGGAGGAGGGCGTTTCGGTTCCAAGGCCTGTGCTGGACAATAAGCAGGTTCACGCCCGGCTTGGCACCTGCGCCTGGCGCAGCGGGGTTTGTCTCCTCCACGAGGTGCGCTCTGCGGGGAAGAGCCGGGCCTGAGCCCTGCGCCCCACCCGAGTGCAGGCGATTTCAGCTTGGGTGCTATTTTACAGACAGTCCCCAGGCCCGGAGGGTCTTAGGGGTGACGGGGAGACACGGACCCAAGAATGTGCGGGGAGCTCGGAGTAGAGGGGTTCGTGTTGGCAGTGTTTGCAGATGGCTCTTGGGTGGAGGTGTGGACCTTCGGGATTTAGATGGTGCCTGGAGGCAGCTCTTGTGCCAAAGGGAATGTTGGGCTGAGGAGTTCACTGTGCAGCTTAGGGGAGCTGGGTGTTGAGGAGGCGTCTGGGGGTGTCTCGGGGAGAAGCCGAGGGATGGAGGCGAGAACTCCGTCAAGGGGCCAGGACGCAGAGTGCCCGGGAGGGCGGACCAGGAACAGGCCCAGCTGAGGCCAATTCGAGTTGCCTGCCTGGTCCGGTGCTCCCAGCCAGCCCGGTGCAGAAGTCCCGGTGCCCAGCCTGGCCGCGCCGGGGTGCTGTGCGCCTTCGCGCCTCGATAGCCCGAGACCTTTCAGCGCCGGGACCGCACGGTCGGATGAGCAAATGCGCTTGACTTCATTTTCCCCTTTGTAGGCCTTGTAGGTTTATTTTGCTCAGTGTCACCTCCCTCCTCCACCACCCCTGACCCATCGCCCCTCTGCCCGCCTTTTGTGGCCGGGGTCCTGCTTCTGCTCCGAGATGAAAGGCGTGCGGGGCTGGGCCAGGCCAGAGCCGGGGCCCCGGCGCCCTGTTTTGTTCCAGTTGTGCTTTCTACACGCGAGCTCTCCCCTAAAAGTTGTACCAAATGGTTAATTTAATTATTCCAACTATAGACCAACTGCTTCAGCAGCCTCCACCACGCGTCTGGGAGGAAAAAAGAAACCATCTATAAGAAATAATCTAATAAAAGTGAAGTGTAGAAAAACCCCTCCTGATTTTCGACCGGCACAAATAGAATTAGAGCTTCAGCATCCTTTTCCCAAACAGACCTTTTGTCCAGATCACAACTTCAGCCAACCAGCAATGTGTACAGTGCCTGCTATTTGTTTTAATAGAGGCGGTGGGTAGCGAGATGGATTGATAGATAAATGGACGCATGGATAGATGGATGAGTTTGATCCATCTTCCTCTGACTTCCCTTTCTTAATATGTGTACACGGTTGATTTTTCTCCCCTGCCAATTTTCTGAATCAATAATGGAAAGGCAATGCTATGTGATAAAAGGAAAAAAAAAAGGGCCATTTAAAGAACAAAAAAAAAGGGGAGAGATTACCAGCATATATACCATGAGAAAAAAAAATGTTTACATGCTACCCAGTAGCAAGTGAAAAAGGTTGAAAGTTTAAAAGAAACTTTTCTTTCCTTTTCTTTGCCATTCATAGGAGGGTTTCTTTTTCTTCTTCTTTTTTTCCTTGAAAGTCAGAAAGAATGTTAGAAGACAAGGAAACAAAACAGCAAACAAAATGCCATTGTATCGTAGTAGCAATTCATGGGAAAACGCTTGTCAGCTTCCTAATGCCTCACTCCTAGGAGGCTGTTTGGAGGCTGTTTTACCGCAGGCAAAGCACAATAACATGGGAATGAATAAAATATTAAATACCAGTGAGAGTTTCCGAGGAATTTTCTTTTTGATTGCTTTATTTGACGCTGCATTCAAATTATGCCGGCACAGCCAGCCCACTGCCTGGCAAAGGCTCAGCTCGGAACTGCCAGTTCTCTCAGTGAAAAGGCGAGATCTGTCCTTGGGTTTCTCCAAAAAGATTTCTGGAGGCAGAAGCCTTTCCCACTCACCTGCACCCAGAAAATAACCTAGGAAAGATTTATTAGGACACCGTTTCCCTAGAACATAAAGCACACCAAGCACAGCAGCCCAAAGCCCGATGACCGCTGCATCCTGCTAGCGTTTTAGACTTTCTACCACATTTTCCGTTTGCCTAGCAACCATAACACACGTATTTCATAAGAGACTCCGTGAGGTTCTGGTAACTAACCTCCTGGCACTGTGAGACTAGCAATTATTAACTGATTGACAATAGTGTATGCAGAGCATTTAACACAGTGCTTGGCACCAGAAAGGATCCGGTGAGTGTCAGCCACCAGTGTTGTGATGGTGAGGATGATGATGATGATGTTGGTACAGTCTCCCTGAATTACATATTAAACACCTGGCTTTGGAATTTAGAATTTGCAGTGCATATGGAAGAGGGTAGACAAATCCAAAAATAGGCACTAGGATATCAAATGGGAGAAAATAAAGTAACTAGGCAGAAAATTTTAACTTTTTAGGAATTTACTGGAAGGCATATATGTATTGGATAGGTTAATCATGTTTTTTCTTCTATTGTATGCAGTATTTATTCATGATTAATATAATGCTTTACTCCTGTGTGTAAATATTGTATGCTCAGGTCGATGTTACTTTCAAACGCATTTGCCCTGGGTTATCTGTGTGGGTTTGGTTTGGACCTTTATGGCTAACTCGTAGATGGTGTTTCTGCATCTGGATAAACCTCAGAGGGACGCGTGTCAGTGCTATGCTCCATATAGGTGAGGGGTACAGACCGCAGGATCCATTCTCTTAAGAACTTCATCATGGAAAAGCCCTGCTCACTCCACTCTTCCCCTCCGCCGTCTTTCCATCCCCACAGTGCTATAATTAGCAGAAGGGGCTGCCTGTTACCTTTTTTCTGGAGTTTGGCTAATAGCAGTAACATCTGCTGGGCTGGTGGGGGGGGACATGGTGCATTTGATGTAAAAGTGACATCTGCTTGTAGCAAAGAAAGAAGAAAGAAAATTAAATTAGGGAGCCCTTTCTGTCTAAACCAAAAAAAAAACCTGTTTGGAGGAGGAGGGAAAAAGAGTAATCATGAGCCCTGACCAAGCCTGCAAGGTGCAGAAGATCACTTGTGGAAAGGATCATGATTTTCTGGGCCAGCAGCTGCCAGAGTAACAGGAGTAGCAACGTCCTAAGGTAGCAATGTCCTGAGACCTTGAAGTTGTCTTCTTTTGCTCCAGAGAAAATGGTCAGGCAAGATTTTCTGTCTTAGTCAAGCAATGCCCTGACCTACATGAGCACAGCATGGGCTAAGAAATCATTTTCAGGCTGAAGACAGGAAGAGGGTAAGGACAAAGCCTCCAGGGTTAATAATATCCCAGTATACTTTTGGATGAGTTTGGGAAGAGTCGGATTTTCATTTAACAGCTCTGTTAAAACTGCTGCCAACTACTGCAGATGAGCCACTGTACACTGGGCTTGTGCATGTGCGTAGATCACATTTGGTGGTTAAAACGCCCATCACGGTGCCTGGAATAGGGCTTAATTGCAGGAGCTTTACAGAAGCAAATACACTAAACAGCCTCCTGACCATTGTTCTAGGAAGCCACAGGTGTTGCCTGTCTCCATCCCCCCTTCCTATGATTTCCTAAATTTCTCCAAGTGGAGAATGATAGCTTTATGTAAATTAATTTCACAATGACAACAGAAGCTACTGGACAAGAATCCCCTCAACTTGCTACTTTTCAATCTAAAAACCGGTCGACTTCTGCACCCGCTCATTCCTCCGCTGCTCCTGATGTCCAGAGGAGGCACGTCTGTTCTGATCTAAGGCCGATCCCTCCATCGTGCTTCCGAGTGTGATCTCTCCCGCCGGCTCAGGGACCCTTCCCAGTTCTTCTCTCCTGGGTCTGCACACTCTCACGGGGACAGATCCCGCCGTCATCTTCACGTGCTCAAGCCACACTCATGCTAATAACCGACCACCTATTCTCCCCTGGCTGCTGCCCACCGCCTCTCTCTTCTGCCCTTCGCAGTCAAACGTCTCGAAGATGGTGCCTTCCTTTCTTTCTTCCTCTCTTCCTTCCTTCTCTTTCCTTTTTCTCTCCCTTCTTTTTCCTTTCCTTCTTCCTTTTTTCCTTCCTTCCTTTCCTCTCTTCCTCACTCTAGTCCCCTCTACTATGGCCGCCTCCACCTTTATGCAAATTAGACATTTCTCGCTGAGGCCATCAAGTCCACTAGGGATCTCCTAGGCCTCCGCTTACTTGAATGTGTAAATGCCATTTAACGAATATTTCTGGCTCTCCCCACTTCTAGGCACACGGTGAGGTTTTGCTTCCCTACCCACTAGAAGTTAGATGCGGCCATGTGACTTGCTTTGGCCAATGAAAACTGAAGGGAAGTGTTAGGTGTGACTTCCAGGTGGAATCTTTGGGGCTAGCAGCCAAGGCACCACCCTCTCTCCTTCGCCTCTTCTGTGTTCTGGGTGGTGGCCGCTTTGTCCGCCTGAGTTCCAGAGTGAGGATGCCATGGGATGAAGACTCCAGCAGACCCATGGTGGACGTGTAGTTCTTTGGGGTATCAGGGAAGGCTTCTGGAAGAGGGAACATCTTCGATGCTGGGTACTAACGGGCGAGTAGGACTGAGCAAATAAGCTGGGTGAAGTGGAAAAGGAGGAGGTTCTGGGTGTATCCGTGATGATCAAAGTTTCCAAAGCCAGGGAGAGCACGGAGTGCTTGCGGATCTGCACATAATTCAGTTGAGATTTTGACCAGAGTAGGGGACACAAGAAGGGGTGCGATGAAATACAAGATGAGAGAGGGAAGATCCTGCAGGGACGTGGATGCAGGGTGGTATGACCTGGGGAGGGGCGGTGAGGAGCAGAGAAGCCAGGAGACAAATCAGAAGGCTGGGCCCAGTGCTGGGCAAGGGGGCAGCTCCCTCGGCCAGGAGAACAGCAGGGTCGGGTCAAGGGAAGTGAAGGGATTCCAGAGACATTAGAGGAGTCTCAGGGCCGGCAGAATTTGCAGCCTGCACGGGGATTTCAGGGGGCCCAAGAAGGTATCTCAAAACAAAAACCCACTCCCGTACCTTCCGGCAAGATCTTCACTTCTGTAACTTGGGTGTAGTGACCCTTATTAACGTGCAAACGTCTCCGGGTGTGCTAGCACTTGGTGGTATCAACCGTTCATCCATTCACTCATCCACCCTGTGTACGTGTGCTGGAGAGCTGCGTCTTAGAGATGGTTCAGATATTGTCTCGAAAGCTGATTTTTGAGGTGGAGCAAAGCCGAGGACTGCAGGCGTCTGAGTGGAAGGGGGGGCCGCCGGGCTGAAAGCAGGACCCCCATGGTGCAGTGTGGGCAAGTTCGGGCTCGGGGGCCTGCAGGGTCTGGAGCCCACCCTGGCCCGGCCACTGCACCCGTCGCTGCCCAACCCGAAGAAAGACCTTCGTTGCCTCAGGGATTTGGGATAAGATTTTGTGATGTTCTTCAAAGTCCTAACACTCTGTTAACTGACTTTGGGGGGTGTCCAGGAACCTTCTATATACATATATAAAAAAGAACATAAGGGGCCATGTGTCTAGTGGGGAGTCAGAGAGGTGTTTGGAGATTAGAAAAGAGTGAACATGGAGAGCAGGTGGTGGCTTCTGTTCCTCCATCCTTTCTTTACCCCTGCAGGGTTTTCTGGGCTTATTTGCAAATGCAGATGCCGAGAGCCCCGTGTCCCAGGGGAGGGAAGTACTGATGGTGAAGTAACAGGTATTCTAGAAGCGGGACCGCTCTCTCAGGTGGTGCTTCCCCGCGTCACTCCTGTCTACACCACAGAGTTACCCATCTCTTCCACCCGCAAGAAAGCTCGCCTTGTTCCTGGTGTTCAAGGGTCGATGGTGCCTCCGTCACACCCAGAATTAGATCCAGTAACAGCGTCTTGCATCCTCAGTCAGCCCAGGAGCCGACCGAGAGGTGTATGGGGAATACTGGGGTCATTCACCGTCTCAGCCTTGAAATACATATATGAATGCATGAGAATTTGAGGACTTCTAAAAATAGTTTCCTTTCTGCGTTTTCAAAAGATTCTGCTGTGTTGTTGCTTGTTTGTGTCATTTTGTTTCATTTAGGAGATTCGTGGGGTCTGCCAGTAAGTTTCTGCAGCATCATGCATTTTAATGCGAATTTCAGCTGATTCAGAATTTAGAAGCAAATGCAGTCGAGTAGTCAGGGACAGGCACCACGTGTCCCAGACCTCAGGAGCCAGAAGACAATAAAATGGTTACAGTGATACATGTTTGTAGTATTTCCCCTGTTAGAGATAATGGAGAATATTAATTTTCTTTTAAAACGCACATTTGCTTTTCTTCTCTCTCTCTCGTTTGCTTGCCTTGGTGAGTTAAGCAGCAGCCTAGAGGACTATCAGGCTCAGGGTTCCAATCACAAACTCGCTGCTAACTCCCTGTTTGAGACTGGGCTTGAGGAAGAGAGATTTTAAGAAGGGCCAGAGAGTCTGCAAGGAAGGGAGTAAGACTTAATAACAGACAAAACTGCACAGCGAGTCACGAGAGACTGTTCAGAGGCCAGCGGCTTTAGCCCAAACCCCGGGAAACCTCTCGAATGAACGGTGCTGACCGCTGAGAGTAGAGCCACAGAGCACTGACAACCCCAGGACAGGGCCGGACCAGGCCCTCCCAGAGACAGGGCTGAGGCCCGACTGGAATCCCCGGACTTGCCTGGGCCAGGCCTGCGTTCCTGGGCAAACCCCTCACTGGGTACCAATCTTCCTCCCACCTGAACTCCCGACATCCAAGGGAGGAAGTGATGCTGCCTCTCTTCTCTGTGTGTGGAGAGCAGGCAGCAAAAATCCCTCAAGGGGAGGTAGGTGTCCCCCGTTGGTCAGGCCAGAGCAGACCGAACCCAACAAAAGGAGAGTAGTGATGCGGCCAGAATGACACTGAGCGCCCTCTTCCTATTTTTATTAATTACTTTTTCCTATTTCAAAGCAATAAATATTCATTATAGAAAATGCTACAGCATGTATGAGGAAAAATGAAGAAAAGGAGATAAGTACTTTAACTTTTTTATATAACTTTTTAGTCTTTTTTGCATGTGTAAATATAAATTATTTTAAATGAGAAACATTCTCTGTAGACTGCTTTGTAACTTACTTTTTTTCCACCTAAATTATGTATCAAAAACATCTTCCTATAGCATGAAATTTTCTTCTAACATACCGTGTTTTATGGCTACGTGGTATTCCACTGCATGATAAGCCATAGTTTATTTAGTCATCCCGGTTTTGTTGGACATTTAAGTTGCTTCCAATTTTTAAAATATATTTAAAGCACTGCCCTGGACATTATTTTAGCTAAATCTCTGTGTCCATGCTCAGGATTAATTCCTAAAAGTGGAATTCTTTGGTCACAGAGTACATATTTTTTTAAAAGGCTTTGGATGCATATTGCAAAATTGCCTTCCAGGAAGGCGGTACCAGCTCATACTTACAGAACCCACTATGACAGTATCAGTATTCTGTGTTCACCAACATTGCACGATGCCACCAAACTTTTCCCCATTCTCTTTCTACTGTGCAATCGTAAATGAGCAAGAATTCTTAAGAAAGGGGAGAGGTTGCCAAAAGAAACTAATGACCCTATGCAAAAGAGGAAAAGCAAGAAAAGGTCATTTTTTAAGAATAACAGAGACCTATAGAAATAGAAATGCCAAATTCCAGCTTACTTTAGAAAATAAAAATCTGACGAAGACTTTTCCTTATATTTGGCACTAGATGATGGAAAGGATTATTTTTTTCAATGTCGAAACATGATAAAGAAAACTGAATAAAACTCCTATTTTAATTCTGTCTTTCCTGTCAAAGAGAATGAGCTTCAGAATGGGAAGGATCAGTGGGAACATTAGTGACAGGGACCAGAGCCCCGTGTGGATAGCGGGATTGGGCAGCGTCCTGAGCACTGTCACAAGTTCTGCAAGGACTCTGTCCTGGGGGCCCGAGAGAGCTGGCCAGCCAGCGAGATCACCGCATGACCGCAGTTTTTGTGGAACCGTGGAGCATGATGCCGGAATGAAAAGAACATTCTTCTGGCAAATGCTTCCATGTTCAGAAAGGGAAGGAAAGTGGGTTCAGAAAACAGTAGACTGGTGACCTCCACAACAATTTCAGATAAGATTTTAGATTGGATTAAAAAATAATTATGGGAGATTTTACCCACACACACAGGAGAGAGAACAATATAAAGGAAGCACGAACCTCCCACCCAGACACGGCAATTATGGACTTGTAACTGCTCTCGCTTGACCTGCTTTCTAAGCCCCGTTTCTTCCCCCAGTAGGTGGTTTTGCAGCAGTTCTAAGATATCGTATCATTTCCTCCTAAATATTTGGTATATATCTCTAAAAGATAAGGACTCTTTTCTAAAAAATACATAATTGCAATACCCTTATGACACCAAAAATGTTAAAAATAACTTCTTGGTATCTTCAAATAGCTGGTGTTCGATTACTTCAATTGTCTCACAAAAGTTTGTTTTAGTTGGTTAGTTTGAATCAGACTCCAAACATGGTCCGTGCACTGCATTTGATTTTAATGCCTCTTAAGTATCTCATGATGGATAGGTTCCTGCCCTTTCATTTTTCTCCTTGCAATTTTTTTTTTTTTTTTTTTAGAACAAAATGGGTTGTATGTACCGCAGAATCTTCCACATTGTGGATTTGGCCGGTGGCCTCCCTGTGGTGGTGTTTCTCCCTAAGTCCTATTATTATTTCCTATAAACTGGTAGTTGAATCTAGAGGCTTGATCATGTCATGTTCAAGTTTTAGCAAGGACATAGGGGTGCTGCATCCTGCCCACTGCTCCCCATCTCTTTATGATGTGGGGTTGAGCTGTCTTCAGTCGGAACCATCCCTTAGAAAGTTCCCCGTCGACTTTTTACCTAATGATTTAGGCGCCATTGCATAGATCACATTATTTCATTCATTTAGGGGGTGCAAAATGGTAATATTCTATCATCCTTTGTTAATTTATTTAAAAAATTCCTTTGCCAATTATTGGGTACCTAAGGTGTGGTTTCTGTGGTAAGGTAAGAAAAGGCTGGATAAACGTCGAAGCTTTCTGTTGATCATTTTTCAGAACAATGAGTTTGTTCCCTGGTATCCTTCAAAGATCATTACTGGAGGGGGGGGTTGTATTTTTTTTTTTTTTACAGCATTATAAACTTGTGGGTCTAGACATATTTTATGTATTTCTTTCATTAATTTTTATTTCAGCATATTATGTGGGTACAGATGTTTAGGTTACGTATATTGCCCTTGCCCCCCCTCAAGTCAGAGCCTCAAGCATGTCCATCCCCCAGATGGTGCGCATCGCACTCGGTATGTATGCTTATACCCACCCCTCCTCCCCCACACCCAATGAATGTTATTCTTATATGTGCACTTATGTGTTGATCAGTGAAACCAATTTGATGGTGAGTACATGTGGTGCTTATTTTTCCATTCTTGGGATACTTCACTTAGTAGAATGGGCTCTAGCTCTATCCAGGATAATACAAGAGGTGCTAGGTCACTACTTTTTTGTGGCTGGGTAGAACTCCATGGTATACATATACTACATTTTATTAATCCACTCATGTTTTGATGGACACCTGGGTTGTTTCAACATCTTTGCTATTGTTAATTGTGCTGCTATAAACATTCGGGTGTAGGTGTATTTTTTATAGAGTGTCTTTTGTTCTTTTGGGTAGATGCCCAGTAATGGGATTGCTGGATCAAATGGTAGATCTACTTGTATCTCTTTAAGGTATCTCCATATTGCTTTCCACAGAGGTTGCACTAGTTTGCGGTCCCACCAGCAGTGCATGAGTGTTCCTATCTCTCCGCATCCACGCCAACATTTATTGTTTTGGGTCTTTTTGATAAAGGCAGTCTCACTGGAGATAAGTGATATCTCATTTTGGTTTTGATTTGCATTTCTATGATGATTAGAGATGTTGAGCATTTTTTCGTGTTTCTTGGCCATTATTCTGTCTTCTTTTGAAAAATTTCTGTTCATGTCCTTTGCCCACTTTTTGATAGGGTCGTTTGATTTTTTTTCTTGCAGGATTTTCCTGAGTTCTAAGTAGATTCTAGTTATCAGCCCTTTATTGGATTTGTAGCATGCGAATATTTTCTCTCATTCTATAGGTTGTTTGCTCTTGTGACAGTTTCTTTTACAGTAATTACTCTTATTGATACTAAAATTATTCAAGGTTTGATCAATGGATACCTCTTCAATTTTCCTTCTCAGTTCTTTTGACAG
>CAUYSK010050197.1:0-24088 GCA_963575035.1 Avahi laniger | reverse complement strand
ATTGCTGTGGCCAGGACTTCCAGCACTATATTGAATAGAAATGGAGATAGTGAGCAACCTTGTCTGATTTCAGTTCTAAGTGGGAATGCTTTCGATTTTTCTCCATTCAGTATGATGTTGGTTGTGGGTTTGTCATAAATGGCTTGTATCATTTTTAGGTAAGCCCCATCTATGCCTATTTTGTTAAGCGTTCTTATCATAAAAGGCTGTTGAATTTTGTCAAATGCCTTTTCTGCGTCGATTGAGAGAATCATATGGTCTTTGCTTTTGTTCTTTTAATATGTCATGCGACTTTCTCCTGGCCTGTAAAATTTCCACTGAGGAGTCTGCTGCCAGACATATTGGAGCTTTTTTATATGTTATTTTTTTTTTTTCTTGCTTCCCCTATCACTTTTTCTTTGTGAACTTTGGGAACTTGATTATAATATGCCTTGAAATAGTCTTGTTTGGGTTAAATCTGTCTGGTGTCTGTGACTTTCTTGTTGCTGAATATTGATATGTCTCTCTGAGTTTGGAAAGTTCTCTATTATTATTTCTTTGGATAAAACTTCTGCCCCAATGTCTTTCTCTACCTCTTCCTTAAGACCAATAAATCTTAGATTTTTGTTTTTGAAACTGTTTTCTAGATATTGTAGGCATTCTTCATTCTTTTTTCTCTTTTTCCTTCCAACTGTGTATTTTCAAATAGCCTATCTTTAGGCTTACTAATTCTTTCTTTTGCTTAATCATATCTGTTTTTGAGAGACTGTGATACATTTCTCAGTTCGTCAGTTGAATTCTTCAGCTCCAGAATTTATGTTTGCTTTTATTTTATTATTTCAATCTCTTTGTTAAATTTCTCTAATGGACTTCTGAATTCCTTCTCTGTGTTATCTTGAAGTTCACTGAGCTTCTTCAGGATAGTTCTTTTGAATTGTTTATCTGAAAGGTCACATATCTCCATTGCTTAGGATTGGTCTCTGGTACCTTATTTAGTTCATTTGGCGAGGTCATGTTTTCCTGGATCTTTTTGATGCATGTGGATGTTCATCAATGGCTGGACATTGAAGAGCTAGGTATTTATTTTAGTCTTTGTAGTCTAGGTTTGTTTTATCCTGTCCTTCTTGAGAAGGCATTCAAGACATTCAAAGGAAATTGATTGTCATGATCTAAATTTTTGGTTACTACAATCATATCAGTACTGGGGGGATCCAAAGCCCAGTAATGCTATGACTCTTGCAGAATCCCAGTGGTACTGCCTTGGTGGACTTGGATAAGTTATGGGAGAATTCTTTGGATTATCAGGCGAAGTCTCTCACTTGCTTCCTTCACTCTCTATGCTGGGCTGTAGGAGTTGACGTGGGTACTTCCTTGTGGCCACCACAGCTGGGACTGCAGCAGATCACATCTGAAGCCAGCTCAGTCTCACCCAAAGCCCATGGTGATTATTGCCTGGCTACCTCTGATGTTTACTTTTTGGGAAATAGGCTAAGAGATGTGAAAGATTTCAGGAGTTTTGCAGGGCTTTACCTTGAAGGAATTTGTGGACATATTAGTTCACAGAATAGAAGCTGCTTCCAACAAGGGAGGTATTATCAGAAGATGTTTGCAAAGCAATATTTCTTCTTTGCTGATGGCAATCAGTCTATTTCCCGACATTTATTCAAAGCTCAAGGGCTCTTTAGTCAGCAGGTGGTGAAACCTGCCAGGCCTCGACCCTTCCCTTCAGAAGGGCAGCAGGTTGCCTTCTGGCCCAGGGTGGGTCTAGAAATGCTATCAAGAAGCTAAGGCCTGAAATCAGGTGCTTCAAGAGTCTGCCTGGTACTTTATTCTACTATGGCTCTACCTATACAAGTTGTAAAATAAAGTCCTCTGAACTCTTCCCTTTCCTTTCTCCACGTGGAAGAAGGCTCAGGTAGACCTGAGCTATATGTACTATCTATAGTTGGGGGAGGAGTGACACAAGCACTGGCTTGGCTGTCACCACTGGTGTCTCATTGGCTCATATGCACTCCATGTCCACTGGCTTTGTGCCAGCACAACTGCAGGAATTTCCCAAGGACTGTAGCCTTTGTGGCCTGACTGCCTTATGAGTTTATTCCAGGTCCCAGGCTACATTTTATCTGCTGGTGGTGGGGCTAGCTGGAACTTGGGTTTTGGGGCAGAGGATTTCCCTCTGGCCAAGCTGATCTAAGTGATCCCTCTGTGGATACTGGCAGAATTCCACCTTGTGCTATGGTCCTTTGTGATAGGGTGGCCCTGTGTCCCAATGTAAAGTCTTACAATGACTTTACTCTCCCTCCCCTGGACACACAGATTATCTCTCTCTGCTGGGTGTTCTGGCACTGCACTGCCAGGGGGATGGCAGGAGGGGAGCATAGGCAATGATTGATTTTCTTTTCTGCCCTCTTCAGTGCCTCTTTCCTAGATATAATGTTAAAACCAGGTACTGTTATTACTCACCTGATTTTTGTTTCATCTGTAGATGCTTCCTTGCATGGATTGTTGTTAAATTTGGTGTTCATGTGGAGGGATGATTGCTGGAGATTTCTATTAGCCCATCTTGCTCTGCCTCGCCTCTCCACTACGTTTTATTTATCCCTAGTGATGCTTCCAATTTTCAGTTACCACAAAACATGCTGTGTTAACTGTATCAATACATTTTCAGATATTCCAAATATTTCTTCCAATATTTCCAAATATTTCTCTGGAGTATATTTATGTGCAAGAGTGTATATGCATACTTATGTGCCAGCAGATTGTCCTCTGTAATAGGTGCAAAAGTGTATGCTCTCATCAACAGTATATGAAACTTCTTACTAACTATGTATCTGACAATACTTGAAAAGAAAGCTTTTTCATTTTTGCCCATCTAATGAGTTTAAAATGTTATTCCAATGTTGTTTCAGTTTCCTTAAGTTTTAATGAGTTTGTGAATCTTTTCATATACTTGTTTTGCCTTCTTCTGAAAAATGTTTTTATAGCCTTTGGGAATTTTTTTAAATTGGGGTAGGTGTTTTTATTATTGATTTGCAAAATTTTTTTATGTGGTCCAGATATTTTTCCCTTATAGGTATTAACACTGCAAATGACATATTCAAATTTACCAACTGTCAATTTTGTTTATAGTATCCTTTGCTGAGTAGAAATCCTTAGTTTGGAATTATCAAATTTACCAATTTTTTCTTTATATTTTTAGTTCAGATTTTTATATAAGAAGTTTTATCAAGCTCTAGATCACATGCATTTGTTTATACTATATATTAACTTTATAGTTTCACCTTTTACATTTAGATCACTGTGCTTTGGGAATTGAACATCCCAGTCAGTTGAACCATGATTTTATATATACCCTTTATATGATACTTATTTCTCATATAAACATGATCTTTGTTTGAACTCTGTGTTGTGTTTCATGATTCACTTCCCTGTTATTGTGGTAATATACATTTTACTATGGAATTACAGTATATTGTAGTATCAGTAGGGTAATTCATCACTCTAGGATCTTTTTTTTTCTTAAATGACTTAGGTATTCTTGAAATGTTATCCTTTTCTATAAATGTTAGAATAAGTTCACTGAATTTCTTTAAAATATTGAACTCTTATTTGGATTAGAATTGAATAGAATTTATAGATAAATGTGGGAAAAATCGATATCTTTATGGTATTAAAATATCCTATCAGTGATACATATTACAGTAATCCAAGAGCATCAGATGTTCTTCCATTTATTCAGCGGGTCTTGTGAGACCCTTATAGGGAACAAGCTGGCAAAGCAGAAACATGGAAATGTGGATTCACAGGGCTCAGTCCTGGCACCATAAAACAGAGTACAGAAAAATGCCTCTGTAGCTGAGACAATGACTAAAGATAGCTAAATGAGAATTAACTATTCCTTACGTGTTTGGTTGAATTCATTTAAGTCCCCGTGGCTCGGGATTTGGAGTATTTACCTATCTGTTCCCAAGTTAGCTTTAGCCGTATTTTTATTGTTGTTGCTACTGCTCTTTATAGAGCAGAGATTTGTTAACTTTTTTGTAGTAAATGAGACTGTTAGTAACATTCATCCGGTGTCAGGCAGGTGGGAGGGAGAGGAGGGGATGGGTATATTCACACCTAATAGGTGTGGCACACACCGTCTGGGGGATGAATACGCTTGAAACTCTGACTCAGGTGGGGCAAAGGCAATGTATGTAACCTAAACATTGTACCCCCGTAATATGCTGAAATAAAAAAATTAAAAATTAAAACACAAGAATTATATGAATTTCTTAGAATTAATTCGGGAGACTCTAGTTTTCTGTGCGTGGAATCTGTATTTTTTATGAGTTTCATACTTACACATGGAATATCTTTTCTTTATGTAAGCATAAAAATTATGAAAAATTTATAAATCACAGAGAAGAAAGAAAATTTACTGATAATACCTTCTTTGAAAATAATCACTGTTGTTTCAGGTTTCAGAGATCTTTTTTCAGCTGTGTGTGTGCTTCTATACTTTGTGAATACACACACAAACATATATGTTATTACATAACATATAGGCTATATAAAACATAATAAATTAATATAATCCACAATTTTAGGTAATATATATATTATGACACAATATATTACGTTATATATTATATAAGGACTTATTTTTTCAAAATTAAGATTATGGTTTACCTATTGTTTTATAAGTCAATTTTTCATTTAATAGCATATGATGAATACTTTTCTAAGTCATAGAATGTTTTTTTCAAAATAAATTTTACTTACTGAATGGCATTCTGTCATTTTACTATGCCATAATTATTTTTTCTAACTTATTATCTCATAATAAAATTCCAGATGCAGAATTACCATATCAATGTCTTAA
Source organism: Avahi laniger (assembly GCA_963575035.1). Taxonomy (NCBI): domain Eukaryota; kingdom Metazoa; phylum Chordata; class Mammalia; order Primates; family Indriidae; genus Avahi; species Avahi laniger. Next base: position 19,245 of record CAUYSK010050197.1, on the reverse strand, counting down.
ATACCTTCTTAGAATTCTTAAACTGCCAAACTTTTCATGATTGGTACCAGTTATCATGTACCAAACTGTTCTAGGAATTCCCTTTACTCTTAACTTTTCAGATTATTTTCTTTATGTGTTGCCATTATTAGCAACATTCAATTGAGTAACAGGTGTGTGTGTGTGTGTGTGTGTGTGTGTGTATTTATTAGAAGATCATTTGTTTGTCAAGCATTTTGATGGATTTTTGTGTTCAAGTTTAGAAACAGGAGACAGTGGTGCTGAATAATCTGAATAGTAAAGATAGATTTGATGTTCTTGACGAAAGCCTGGAAGGAGAATGGATTCACAGCTAACATGTGGGTTGCAGTTGGAATTTGTTTATTATAAAATATTTTACAAGTGGATATTTAACAATTATTGTTTGATAACTGACATGTGTGTTTTGTCCTCTCTTATGAGCTATTATATGCCTTCTATTTATGTGTTTGTTTCCCATCTTTCTTCTCCCTTCATGACTCATTATTCTGTAATTTATTCTATACTATGCAGTATTTCTTCTACTTTCTAAGGTGTACATATTTATTTTTTGTATTAACTTATAAACTGTTGCAATTAACTTATTAAATTATTGTTCTAAATATTAACCATTTTAAGTAAATATTGGATCCTTTAAGTATATGTTAGAGATAATACTGACTTTGAATATAATCATCTTGACTGTGGAAACCATATGTTTTTAATTATATGTAGCATTTAGGTTAATTCTATGTCCTTTTAACTTTTAAATATTCAGGAAATGTGCATTGCTTTGCTTATTGGATTTAGCTGCAAACTTTAAATTGGATTTAAATTGTAAAGTTTCACAGAGAAAACTGTAATATCAGCAAATACACACACATACATATTTTCTATGCATTTTGAGAATGTCTTCATGTAAAAGTTATTTCATAAATACTTATTAATAAACCCTCAGGTTTTTCTATCTCTGAAGAATATTGGATTATCAGTCATATATATGATAATTAACATACAGTCATTTTTGTCTGTTGCAGAGAACATATGTACAAAATTACCTAAGTACATTGGTTCCATAAAATATATTTCAAACCTGAAAGATTTATGTTCCCAACATGACCTTAGAACTCTATGTGATGCACCATAAGGTTCTTTATTGCTGTGCTTGCAGCAATTTAGCTTATTATTCTATGGAATATAATGTGCAATGTTTAGGGATAGTTTATTTCCTTGATGTTTGCTAAGTAAATGGTTATTAAACATTGTTATTTAGTTAGCCTAAAATTTTTTTTTGCCTTTTTATACTCTAAGAAAAGATAAATGAAACTTTTTCTAAAGGTTATTTGAAATAACAGCGTAAGTTTATTATACTGTGTTTGCCTATTGCACAGTAATATTTGTGTCAGATTCTGTGTAAATGCATACAGTGCTTTTAAACAGTTTTGTTGAAACAGTGTAGTACATCTACACTCTGGGTAATTAATAATTTGTGAGATTAAAAATAGTGTGTAGGTCTAACCTAAGTTTAAAACTTCCATTCTAACTTCTACCGATTTGATATTCTAAAATAATTTTTTAACAATTGGAAATCAGTACCGCAGAGTTATTTTAAAAGAATAGTGCCTATAATAGTGCCTATTATAATTGTCTCATTATATATACTTACCTGCTCTGTTCAAGAATCATTAAATACAAATATGCCACACAAAATTAATTATTATAGAATATTATAATTTATTCAAGTCAGACTTTCATATATGGCACATATAATTTCTATCTTTAAGTCAATTAATGCAGACAGATCTCACTTTGAAACCATCAGGTGGCCCATGATCATAGATACAGTTTCATTTGTAGGATTCTGATGTCAAGCAAGCTTTTTTTTTTTTTGTTATAATGCCTTTTATTTTTTCTGAATATATTCAAAACACTAATTAGTAATCTTTTTTTTTTATTTCAGCATATTATGTGGGTACAGATGTTTAGGTTACGTATGTTGCCCTTGCCCCCCTTCTCTCCCCCAAGTCCGAGTTTCAAGCGTGTCCATCCCTTGGAGGGTGAGCATTGCACTGTTTGTGTATGTCAAGCAAGCTTTGACCTACCAGGGACTGTTCCCATGGAACTGAAGTCCTAAATAAAGTTATAATTTTAATTGAATTATGAAAATCCAGTATATTTTGAAAACTCAATTAAAAATATATATCATTATAAAGTGTTAAGGCAATATTAATGATTCAGAATATAGCCTAGTAAGATGTACCAAATTATAGTCTTATCCTAAAAATTCTCTATACATTTATTTTACACATTACATGTCTATAATAAGGAGTCACTTTTCCGGATTTCTGCATGAAGATTGTGCTCCTACCCATGCCGACACTCCATGAAACCTTTTCTTGTCATAGCCATCAGTAACTTCTTTGTTAACAAATCTAGTATACATTGAGCTGTCTTTATTATACTGAATCTTTCATTAACATTAAATATGCTTAAATGCTTTCTTCTTCATTAATCATTTTCTTCTATAACGCATACAGAACATCATACTTTCAGGAGATTCATCTCTCAATGTGTATTAGCATGTACAGTTTTAATATTCTCTTATTCCATATTTGATGTTTAAAAGAATTACCAATTTATAGTTTACTATACTTAAATATTATACCTTTCATTTAAAATAGAATGTTAATCAGAGTCAAGGCTATAGATGATAATAATTACAACAAAGGTAGATAATCTGAAGGGATCTGTAAATTGTCCTTTTTTTATTAAAGTCCTTCTGTATTCAAATACCTTCTCAGCAGACTGAATATCATATCACCTGCTCGATTCACTCTCTTTTCTGATGCAGACACATATTCTTAATATCACTTTCCTCTCCTTCTCCTTCTCTTTCCTGATCTTGAAAACATGCAAACACACACACACACGGTACCTCTTATTTCTAAACTTGAGTTCTCAGCCTAACTTAAAATCTTGTGCACTAACATAATACTTAGTGAGTCACCTGATGTTTTCAGGTTTTAGCTATCATCTGATACATCTATGTTCACCTAAGTCATTTTGATATCTCTAAAATAAGGTGACTAGTTTAGGAAATCATTGTAAGTTTAAATATTTTCAATAATATGTGATATTTAGAATCCTGACTTAAGCAGCAGTAGGTCTTCCATTAGTGGAAGCATTCAGAATTGTTTTAGTGAGAATTTAAGCCTTCTATTATTCATTTGTATATTCAATAAATATTAAGAACCTACTATGATGCTAGTATTGTATCCCTCTTGCCTGGGGGATGCAGTGGTGAACAAGGCAATGTCCTTGCCCCGTAGAGCTTGCATTCTACCTAAATTTATTTTAGCTTGAAGCCTTCATATGGACCAATATAACTTTTCAGCCACTTTTGGTGTTGATTCTTCTGTTTTTTTTTGTAAACTCAGGTGAGTCAGTTCCTTCCTTTAAATCAATTTCCTCATCCATAAAACCACAATAAGATGCTTCATTCTCTCTACCATACAAGAATAAAATTAAATATGACTTGTGAGATTTTCTATGTTTTCTGTATTGGGCATGTCCTATGGAACCTAGTATAGTATTCGGGGATTGTTGAACACAGGACAGGATAAACATTGGCCATCTCTTTATTGCAGAAATCCTATAAATACGCAAAGATAATATTTTTAGCATCTTATTCATTGGTTAAGTAAAAATCTCAACTTTTTATGATATCAATTAGGGCCATTGGATGTACAGAAGATGGACTCTAAGAATTTTTAAGCTTCATGAATATACGATAGTTTTTTAATGGGATAATCATTCCTTATTAGTGGAAATTATCCATATTGCTATATTTTGGTCCTATTAATAGAACAAATCTACCAAAGTAAAAATTTAATTGTAAAATAAACTTAGTTTCATCAATTGTCTTTGAGATATACCCTTGAATTCTTACCTTTTTTACTAAATATCTTTGTAGTGCTAATAAAAAAGTTTTATGTTTGCCCAAAGTGAAATAGAAATGTATTTACACATGATTCATTTTGCTTCTTGTTTTATACTCCAAAACTAGTTATCATTTAAATGCAGAGCCTTCACTTTTCTGCTGCAAGAACAGACTTATGTTATTAACTACATGCCTAGCAGCAGAATTCAGGGCTCTAATTTCCTAAGTTTATATCACTATATTGACTCAAAGTGAATATTTAAGTGGTTCTGGGGAAAATAGCATATTAGTATAAGAAGACCCCTTTTACATTGATACAGAATATTAGATGTGTATGTTTTAAAAATTAAGCCACTACAGAATTGCATAATTAGATGCCTGTGTACATTCAACAACTTTAGTTTATCTCACTTATGCAAGATAAGATGAAGAATGTTTGCAACAAATCAGATACGTGCCATTTTTCCAAACGAAGCTTCATGTCATTCTTAACCATTCTACTTTCTCATTCTTAAAATAAGTTGATAATTTTCTTCCCTTTCTTGTCTCCTTTTCCCATTTAAATTTAGTTTATCTAGGGGGAATAATTTGTTATAGTATCTGACTAAGGAATTATAGATTTATCATGATTCTATTGTTTCCTTGTTTTATTTTAATCTGTCTCTAAATTGCCTTTACTTTTGAGAAAAGTATGAATAATACTATACTACCTCATTACTATATTAATGAATCATCTACCAATATGTTGCTAGTATTTGGTCTTTTGGATTCCATATTTTTCAAATGATCATTTGTTATATTCTATTTCCTTTGCATATTCTCCCTTTATGTATTTATCATAACCACATTTCGAAGAAAAATTCAAGAAAAATATTTTCCCCACATTTCTTCCCCTTTTAGCTTATAACTGGATCTGTTACAAATGGAGGCTGAAATAAATTTAGGATTATAATTTTAATATTATAGTACAGAGTATTTCAGCATGTGATTTTTAAAAAAATCAACAGATAAAGGGGAAGAGAGGAAAGAGACTCTCTATACATATAAATAAGTACTTATTTATTTTGGAAGCACAAGTAAAATTAAAGACCAAAATACTTTCATTCAGCTGAACATTTCTTCAGTATTATTAGAATGCTTCTTTTTTAATTATCTGCTATCAGCATAATATTTAACATTGGGTTGTACTGATTTTTCTTCTCCTTTTTTTTTTTTTGTTTAATCAGACCAACCCTGTAGCTGTTTAGGGTCCTAAGGTATCCGGGGTATGATATTTCCCCCTTCCCTTTCTCTCTGGAGATAAAAGAGGTGAGCATGTTAGTCTGAAGATAATTGTTCTTTTCTTTTGCTATGTCCTTTGGGTAAGTTATCAGGACTTATCACTGCCTTTGAAAATACAATTAGCTTTTCACCAATAAAAACAAACTGCTTTTATTGTAAAATTTCAGAGTTTATTTTTGAAATAAAACTTTATATTCTTATTGAATTTTGAAGATTTTCAAAGGGAGGAAGGTATAAATTTGATACATTTTCCTTAGAATGTTGGATATATGTTGTCAATTTACCAGCATATTATCTGAATATTTTTCCCTAGAAAAGCTATTTGATTGCCTTATTTGGTTCTCTAAGAAAAGAAAGCCATCTGATTCCGCAATGACCGCTAGCTGTTTAAGAACTAATTTCCTTATTCTAACTTTCTATGCCCAAAAGGAATTGAGCATTTTGTCCTAGTTTATCTAGCTTGCTATGGAAACAAACATTCTTGTGTGGATGAGGATGAGTTTTTAGAAAACCCTTAGGCATACATTGATTAAGTACTACTCATAGCTCTTTATACTTCCTATTACTTTTAACAAACATTCACATTAAATGAGACTGCCCAAAAGATCTTCAATAGAGAAATATTCTTAGGTGCTATAAAGCTGTGTGCACATATTCTTGGCAACTTTAGCCTTGCACCATGTATATCCGGTGGGTAAAATTTCTTACTTCTATTAAAAACAAATATACATATGACTTATTCTTCAGCTGTCAAATAGATACACAAAAACTTGATAAGTGTAGATTGATAATGTCAGTCTTATCATTAGTTCTGTTCTAAGGTTGATCAATTCAGTCAGCTCCTTGCTTGTACTTAATAGGCACTGAACTGAAATATCTTAATTTCTTCCTCTCATGTTTTTTTTTCTTATTTTAATATTTTATATTTTATGACTTAAAATACCAATATATAAAACAATTCACCAATATATAATGTAGAAAACAGCTCACTAAAGCAAAAATTGAACCACACATGCTTTTGCGGAATAGAATATCTTACAAACTATATCTGTTTATAAGTCCTGGATAAGTATATTGTGTCTTATGGTCATTTTATGAGTCTTTTTTTTTTTTTGGATCAAAGAGTGGCTGTGTGCGGTAGTTTTGCCAGTGAGAGTCTCTTGTTAAATGAAAGCTTTTGGCTAAGCACGAATTAGTTATCCTTCAAAGGGTACCCAGGAGGAATGTCTCATGACCCATATGGCTATTTATTCTAAGATGTACATGTTATATGATATGAAAAAGTCAGTGTGTCCACAGGAAAAAATGAGAATGAGACTTGTAAAGAAATTTATAATACTTGAAAAGTCCGAGAGAAGGAGATCAGTGCGTGCCATGCAGGGCCACAGGGGAAGCAGCAGGTTTTTGTCATGTAGCAGAAGACAGGAGTGAGGAAAGTTTAGTCCAGAGCCCTTTTTGAGGTTTCTGCAGGAAAGGTAAGGCAAGGAGAGCAAACACTTTAGGGTTGGCTAGTTTGAATAATTCCTGTGGGATTTAGGCTATAGGGATGGCTTCTAAGTGCCTGATACCTGGCCTAGGATGATTTAGGGCAGGAGAAATAATGAATGACTTGGTGTGTGAGAGACAGATAAAAGAGGTGGTTGGAGGTACAGACTTGGGAGTAGTTGGCTTTCATAGGAAAGATGTGCACCAGGCTCGGCCCTTTGCTAAGATTTGTGTATCCCTGGGAGGGGCAGTCTCTCCACGTTGCCCCCATCTTCTCTCAGAAAGACTTTTAAGATCTGAAAACATCACAGAATATGAAAAATAAAGCTAGAAGACCTGGTTCTAGTTCTGGTCCATGCAGCTCTGGGCAATTACTTGAATTCGTAGGCATTGATATCATGAAAATGAAAATATCTGTTTTACTTTAATGGACTGATGAGAACCAAATGAGTTTACATTTGTGAAAAAGCTTTGAGAAATATAAATTCAGTATATAAATAGTTGCGTCAGGGATTATTATATCCCAAGTAACCTTGTAGCATATGAAAGAAAGAACCCCTTGGAGTACAACTGATTCTCTCTTAACTAAAACTTCTCAGTGAGCGGGACACTGCATTAAAAAACTTTTCCATCTATCACTTTGTAATCCATCTATCTACTCCTTGATCCCAAGAAAGGGTTCACAAAATGACCATAAGACAGAAGCAGCTCTCTGTTCTACTGATACAGACCATAAAAACAGAAATAATTTTCAAGATGTTCTCTGTAAAAATATGTATGATTTGCTTTGCTTTATTGAGCTCTTTTCTACATTATATATTGGTGAATTAGTATGTATTGGTATTTTATTTTAAGCCCTACATAAAAAAAAATTTTTTAAAAAACCAAACATGATATTGAGGAGTTGGAATATTTTGGGTTCAGTACCTATTATATAACAGCAAGCAACTGACAGAAGTGACCAATATTATAGCAGAATTAATGACAAGGTTGATAATATCTTATCTTGTAATTTCTACATTTTTCAAGTTTATGTACATCTCAATATTTCACAACTGGAGAATAATTTATGTGTTTCTTTTAAGTAGGAATAGGAACTTTAAGTATGACAGAGCTAAAGTTGCCTAAAAGTGTATGCATATAGCTTAGTATTTTTTTTTCCTTGGGGGAGGTGGACAGGGTGGGCACAGGGTTTCTCTGTTGCCTGAGTTAGAATGCAGTGGTGCAATCATAGCTCACTGAAACCTCAAACTCCTGAGCTTAAGTGATCCTCATGGCTCAGCCTCCCGAGTAGCTAGGCCTACACGTGCCACCATGTCCAGCTAATTTTTAAAGCTTTTGTAGAGATGAAGTCTCATTATGTTGCCCAGGCTAGTCTCAAATTCGGGCATTATGCCATCCTCCCACCTCAGCCTTCCAAAGCGTTAGGATTACAGGCATGAGATACTGCGCCTGGCCCTAGTTTATTTTTTATACATTAATATCTATTCACTTTTCTTCTTCTGCCTTATTGAATCTTACAGTTATTTAAAGTTCAAGTCAAGTGCCTCCTTCTTTACCGAGCCTTCCAAAGCTCTCCAATTATGAGTATTGTTGTCCTTTAATCACTTACTATATGTATTATATACTGTTTAGTTGTTACTTACACTCAAACCTGTACCATCAATTATGTTTCATAATTTATTAACTTAAGGATGTTAACATAAGTCCAATGAGAGCAAACTTTATATCCTTTTTCTTCATTTCTTTGTGGAACTTAACACGTACTATAAATTTGCTAAATATTGTTGTTTGCTTATTAACACATGATGTGTAATTGGCAAATTATGAGGTAAAAAGTTTTTTGAAGTAAATGTTTACATTAACCACCCAATAATGATATAGAACATAGAAATTTTTAAACTCTCTTTGCTGATAAAGGGTAATTAGAGTATCTTCCATTGTAAATGAAATTATTTTTAACCATTACCGTCTTTAGATCCGAGGAAGGAAAGACCCAGCTCTTTGCCTAGAGCTTTAGATGGTCTTGCCCATATATACTCTTCTGGCAACACTTCTCTTCAGAAAACTATCACCTTGAGGGATGAGAAAATATGCCACTTAGAATTTATGCTTTCTTTCTATACCATTCCATAGATATTCAAGACCCCCCCAAATTCCTTGCTCAAATTGTTTCAAATCTACCTTCAGGAGCTTCATGGCTTCTTACTGGGATCCATCCTCCAGTGGGTGCACTGTGCCCTGATGTGCTCAGCCCATGTGGAATGGAGGACCAAAGTTGGCAGCTTTTTGTAGCAAGGGAAAGATACAACTTGTACATGAGGGTTGAGATGCTCATATATGTACACATGTGAAACCCCTCATGGTATGGGATAGAGGTAGAGTCAGGGAAGATAACAGAATTGGGATTGACTAAGGATAGGGGCTGGCTCTCTATGGACCACCACATTCTGCCATGGAATGCTAAAGAGTCCAAGTATTTTAAAAATGAACCTGGCCTCGCAGAGTGTTATAAAACTATCTTTACAAAGTAGACAAATAAAATATATTTAAGGTTTGATCTTATTTAAATAATAGTTTATCATTTTAAAATATTTAGACATATGGTATGAAAGCCCACATGCTCACATCTTGCCTTGGGCCCATAGATTTTTAGTGGCCCTATTTATTTTAATATTTGAAAATTACAACTAAAGATTATATAAAAATAAAGACAAATATAACTACTGGTGAACATTGTACAATGAGAGAGTTGTGGGGGGGGACCCCTTGTGTAGTTCAAAATCCACATATAACTTTTGATTACCCACAAACTTAACTGTTAACACTAATAGCCTAGAGTTGACCAATAGCCTTACTGATAACAGTCACTTAACACCTACTTTGTATATCGTATGTATTACGTACTGTATTCTTGCAAAAAAAGTATGCTAGAGAAAGGAAAATGTGATTAAGAATACCATAAGGAAGAGAAAATATATTTACTATTTATTAAGTGGAAATGAGTTGCCGTAAAGGTCCTCATCTTCATTGCCTTCACGCTGAGAAAGCTGAGGAGGAACAGGGAGAGGAGGAGTTGGTCTTGCTGTCACAGGGATAGTAGAGGTAGAAGAAAATCTGCATATAAGTGGACCTGCATAATTCAAACTTGTGTTGTTCAAGGGTTAACTGTATATATAAATGCAATATTTCCAAAAGAAACATTATGTCTAAACTATGTTTTAATTTCTACATCTACTGGTTATTTTTATAGTAAATTTCATGGCCTTTTAAATCTATTCCACTCTTGAATTTATATTCTTGCTTTAGATAATTAGATTCAATTTGATATATCTAATATAAATCAATTTCTATATCCCTTGGTAAGATGAAGTTTACCAACTGATTTGTTCTGACTGAGTACCTGAGTCTAATTTTGATTTCCCTTTTTTTAAAAGAAGAGGAAAGAGCAAACACTACTGTTCATCAAACATCACAAATTTGACATAGAAAATGATTCATTATTTTGTTAAGTATCCTTATGCACTATCTTTGAGAAGAATCACATTTCACATATGTATGTATATTTGTGCACTTCTTTATTCTTAAGTTTAGATCAGTCCTGTCAGTGAATACATATTACATTTTTTGTTTACTCCTGACCTTTCCCTACACCTAAACATCCCCCAACACCCACAAAATTTTAAATAAAGAAATGTATAATTTCATAAATTATTTTTTCCAAACAAGATGCAATTTTTCACATATTAGTTAAATTAATCTCATATTTTAGAAGAAAATATTAAATGAGCATGGTAACTACTTTAACTGATATAAAGAGATGTAATTTGAAGATATTACAATGCAATTACTCTAAAAATTTACTGGGAATACAATTCTATAGTCCTGTATGGTACAGGAAAGGATGTAGTATAGACAATAATAACTACATATTTGCATTACCTGAAAAACAAAATCAAGTCTGATTTGAAATTTCTCCAACATTAGATTAATTAGTAGGTGAGTACTTTAGAGGCTCTCCAATAAGTAAAATGCTTAGGAATTTAGATATTGATTTTAATAATTCCCAGATTTTATTATTATATTTCTTATTATTTAATATTATCTTAGTTCACAGTTATATTCAGAATGATTAGTTGGCCGCCTAAATGAGCTGTGAGAGCTCTGGTTTGCCTTTAAATTTAAATGTGAAAGTAACGTGAGATCCACGATACATTAGGATGAAAGGTATTTAGATGGGCAATTTTATATATGTTTCCATGAAAATATTGAATTGCCCCTGTTAAAGAATGAGTGTATTTTGTAAAATTATATTTACAACTCAAAAGGAATTCATTGTTTTGTTTTGGTTTTTTTTTTGGGGAAGTGACTTCTGAATTTCAAGCAAGCAACTTACAAATAAAATTTTTAGTTATAAATTGTGGTTAAGTTTGTTTCATGGATAATATAAATTATTTGTAGAAATTTACAGTGGATAATTAAAAGTAATTAGTGGCATAATAGTCCTGTATAGTGAAGAAAGTAGCCATTCTGTTAAAAGCTATACTAATTGAAATTCAACCAGCCTTGATTAAGTAACTCTCTACAGCCAATTAAAATGAGAAAGTATAAGCAGAATGTGTTAAATAATCTTATTATAAATCATTGAAGTATGATATTAAGAAATAGAATACTTATTCTCTATAGCAAACCATTTTTCATTTCCAGTATACTCTTACAGAAATGATAAACTATGATGATAACTAATATATTTTGCCCAAATGGCTATAAGATCACTAGAATGTTTTTTTTTCATTTACTGAAAATTCTCAAATGTAAGTATACAAATGAAATACAATTACAACCTAAATTTACAATATAGAATTATGCAATAGTAAATATATGAATACTGATGATATCAACTGATTTCAAGGCACTAAGATATTTACTAAATTTCTAAAAACAGGGATAAACATGGTCTTTCTATGAAATTAAGTGGCAAAATGCTTGTATGTAAACAGGCAGAGGTGAAGATAATCCAATAATCTAGCTCAGAGGAAACACCAATGTGCTTAAAATGTTTATAAAGACCTTTTTCTTGACCCCTCTCTGACTCTCTGTCCTTATTATCTAGTATGTCTCGAATGCCCACTCACACTGTTCCTAACATATACCTGTACACTCCAGCCTCAGGTATCGTACTTACTGCTCCCTGTTTGCAAGATTCACTATCTCATCTCTAAAACATTGCTTAAATGTCGTCATCTCAGTAAAGCCTTTTTAGACATCGTATTTAAAATTGTAACCCTCTTCTCCATCTCCCTGGCTTATTTTTTCCTATTATACTTTCTACCATATTATTCAATTTAATCATTCATACTTCTATTTTCTCTCCTCACTCTAAGATAAGCCCCATAAAGGTAGGGAGTTTTTGTTCAGCTAATTGACTGCTGTATGATAAATATTTCTTGAATAATTCTAAAGCCTTCCTATGTCTATTTGCTATCAAAATAGCCATGTAGATATTTAACTAAATATTAGTAAACATACTTCAATTTCTGGCAAATTATATATGAGGAAACATGGGAAAATTGAAGTGCATTTGTCATGGGTCTAGTACTTTTTCAAATAATGGATGCTATTGAACGTTCTTACGATGTGCCAGGAACTATTTTAAATGCTTTATATATATTTAACTTATTTATGCCTTACAGCAACCCTGTACTATTAACTCCCTTTTACAATTGGGAAAACAGGAGATTTAAAAAAATTTCCTTGGTCATGCAGTTAGTATGTAGGAAGGAAAGACAGGCCAGCTGATTCCAGAACCCACTCTTAACCAAAGGCTCGTGGTTAAAGCACTGCTGCGTTGTTTCTTTGAAGAGCTTCATTTCTATCATTTTTAATCATTTTCTTTTGCTAAAAGAAAAAATTGGAAAGGAATCATTTCTGTTTAACCATTGTGATTTTATAATTTAATTACTTTTTTTTCCTTCTTGCAGTGGGATGCCATCACAGAAATGGATGAACACAATAGGCCCATTCATACATACCAGGTATGTAATGTGATGGAACCAAACCAAAACAACTGGCTTCGGACAAACTGGATCTCCCGTGAAGCAGCTCAGAAAATTTATGTGGAAATGAAGTTCACCCTGAGGGATTGTAACAGCATCCCATGGGTCTTGGGGACTTGCAAAGAAACGTTTAATCTGTATTATATGGAATCAGATGAATCCCATGGAATCAAATTCAAGCCAAGCCAATATACAAAGATCGATACCATTGCTGCTGATGAGAGTTTTACCCAGATGGATTTGGGTGATCGCATCCTCAAACTCAACACTGAAATTCGTGAGGTGGGGCCTATAGAAAGAAAAGGATTTTACCTGGCTTTTCAAGACATTGGGGCATGCATTGCCCTGGTTTCAGTCAGAGTTTTCTACAAAAAGTGCCCCTTCACTGTTCGGAACTTGGCCATGTTTCCTGATACTATCCCAAGGGTTGATTCTTCCTCTTTGGTTGAAGTACGGGGCTCTTGTGTGAAGAGTGCGGAAGAGCGCGACACTCCTAAACTGTATTGTGGAGCTGATGGAGATTGGCTGGTTCCTCTTGGAAGGTGCATCTGCAGCACAGGATATGAAGAAGTTGAGGGTTCTTGCCATGGTAAGAAATGAACATTTAATAGTTTTTATCCTTTATTTAAATTATGATTTTTAGAAAGTAAATATGTTATACATTTATTTTCAAATAATAAATATTTGAATGCTATTCCTGACAATTATGCAAAAAATGGATTCATGTTAACTATAAGAAAATTGCTGATTTTTTTTCCTACTAGGAAGGGTATATGAAATTATACCATATTGCTTTCAGTAAAGCAGTTAAGTAATATGAATTTCTGTATTCACCTAATTTTTATAAAGGAAAGCAACATAAATAGCAAAAAAAAAATGCACTTGGGATTCAAAATGGTGATTTGCATGATCTTCATGCTTTGGTTGTTTATAGAAACTGTAACATTTAAAGACAATTTAAAAATAATTCTTTCTTTCATATTGAATTGCAATATTTGAATAGTTCTTAAATGAAATTCAGAACAAGATCCTGTCTCAAAAACAATATGTGGATTTATATTTACATAAATGAAGAATTCATATATGTTTTATTTCAAAAACATATAGGCTAGTTTATATGGGTGTTATGTGTCATGGTTGAATATTGGCCTTACCAATTTATCCTTTGCTATTACTATCTTTTGCTAATATTCAGTGCAATTTCTCACCCTATAACATGTTAGCTTTTTATATTAATAGCAGTATTTATATAAGATCTAATTATCAATAAATATTAACACCATACAATGCTAGTTAACAACTCTACCTTTTACATTGTTGTAATAATGAAATACCCATAATTTTCAAGAGGACACATTTTTCTCTTTTTACTTGATTAATTTGGTGTGGACTTATTAACCTAATAAATGTATACATTTAAATATTTTATATACCCTTTATTAATAGCATCTATTAAATTATATTTCAATTAACGAGCCATAATCAAAATGCAAATGTAGAAATAAAATTATTTCTTGGTAAATAGTATCTTACTAGAGATATTTCCCTCTAAATGATAACTTATTAGTAAGATTTTTTTCAATAGCACTGTATTGAATATATTGACTTCTTTGTCAATGTTATATTCACATTCATTAAAAAGCATCATAATAAAAGGATCTGAATAGGAATTTCTCAAAAGAAGACATACAAATGGCCAACAGGTATATGAAAAAATGCTCAACATCATTAGTCATCAGAGAAATACAAATCAAAACTACAATGAAATATCATCTCACCCTAGTTAAAATGGCTTTTATCAGATAGGCAATAACGAAAGCTATACAGGATGTGGAGAAAGAGGAGCATTTAGTGCAACCACTATAGAGAACAGTATGGAGGTTCCTCAAAAAACTAAAAATAGAACTACTGTATGACCAAGCAATCTTATTACTAGGTATATATCCAAAGGAAGAGAATTCAGTATATTGAAAAGATGTCTGCACTTCCATACTTATTGCAGCACTATTCACAATGGCCAATATTTCAATCGCCACAAGCATCCATCAACAGAGGAATGGATAAAGAAATTGTGGTACATATCACAATTGACTATCATATAGCCATAAAAAAGAATGAAATCCTGATACTGACAACGACATGGATGGAACTGGAAAACATTACATTAAGTGAAATAAGCCAAGCACAGAAAGGCAAAACTTGCATGTTCTCACTCACATATGGGGATAAATATTAAAAATCATTGATCTCCTGGAGACAGAGAGTAGAATGATGGTTACCATAGTATGGGAAGGGAAGTGGGGGGGTGGGATAAAGTGGGGATGATTAATGGGTACGAAAATATGGTTAGATAGAATGAGTAATACTTGATGGAACAACAAAGTGATTATAATCAATAATTATTTAGAGTATACTTTAAAATTACTAAAAGAATGGAATTGGAACTTCTTAACACAAAGAAATGATAAATGCCTGAGATGATGAATACTCCAACTACCCTGATTTGATTAATTCTCATTATATGCCTGTTTCAAAACATTACCTGTACCATATAAAGATATACAACTATTATGTGCCCATAATAATTAAAGATTTAAAAATGAAATGAAATAAAGGATCAGAGTATATAAATAAGAAAAAACATATGCATATAAGAGTCATGGGTAATATATGTGAATTTTTAAAGGCTTTATCTATTTGTAAAGTACTTAGGTTCTCGATCCTTCAAAAGTTCACTAGAGCCTCCAATGATGATTATGTTTGGTAACTGAAGAATATTAATATTTTCATAAGAAGTCTATAGTATATATTTTATAAAGCACAAATCAGCTTCTAATATTTCATTAAAGCAGGTTTCATTCAAATTTATCAATATAGATTGAATCTAAAATTTTTATTCACCTACAAGGATATATAGTGAAGCAAAAATAAATTATAAATGATCTTAGAGGAATCTAAAAATACATTACGTTGGAAAGTAAACTGAAGAAAAATTCTTACTAACGAATAATTATTTAGTGAAGTTAGAAAGACATTAGAGCTGAGGATAAAATATATTATGCATCGTAAACATGTAGTTTTAATAAGTTTTAAATTAGGTAGAAGATAGCTATTGGTTAAAAATAAAGTTTTAAACATATTTAAAGAATAATTTAATAATATAAGGATTTATGTGTTCAGCTGTTTTTAAATGTTTGTATTTCTTTATGGCATTGAACACAGGGTTAAAGTGACCAACTATGATGGCTAGATTTTTTTTTTAACTTAATATACTTACTGTGTGAAATTTTATTCTTATTTCTATGTCTTAAAATTTCTTCAATTGTTTGGCAAAGATACTTTTGGGCAAATGATAAACAGCATCAGTTTATCTAGAGCTTCTGATAGTTTTTATGGCTTGCTATCTTTGTTATTTTTTATTGCAGAAACTCGAGGGAGTAGGCACAGTATAAATGTTCATCATCTTGTAGCAGATGGCAGAAACTGGAAGAATTAAATCTGAATTTTGTAGCTATGGCCTACTAACGTTTAAATCAGTTTTCTTATCCATAAAGTAGGGTTATAATCAACTAAAGATAAAATACATGTAAAATTATTAAAAACACACATATTTGCCTGATTCTAATTGAATACAATAAATTGCTATTTACAAGCAAAAGGGAAGACAGAGTGGATGTGGAGACCTCATTTTAAAAGATAAGTATCGTACACTCCTACGGGTCTCCAGTTTAGAGTATTTACGTGTGAGTTTTTGATGCTTCATATTGCCCCTTTATGAATCCTCTGACAATAATTTTATCATTGCTTCTATTGACATCTTGTCCTACTCTTTTCTAACCTTAGCAAATTCTGCCTTCTGTTTTAATGTCTTTTGAACAATCCTTGTGTTTTTAATATCTCTTGCTCTTTTCGTATTTTATCTAGCTTCTTGGCACCCCTTTCTTCTAACTTTTTCTGTGATGGAATTTCATTCATCCTTCAAAGTCTAAAACAAATGTCATATATCTGAGTCTTCGCAAAGTTAAGCCTTCTCTCCTCTGTGCTAAAATTTGTGCTAATTATGTACGTGTCTGTTTCACCAGGGTGGTTAGATAAAACAGGTGTATTTTAAAATCATGTATAACAAAGGATAAGAAATATATTGGTGAGTAATCACAAGACACAGAGTAGTTAAAGGTAGAACCTATTAGTACTTCTGTGAAATGCTCTGTTTCTTTTCATTTCTGTGAAATAGGAAAATTTCCTTCAGGAAGGATTGCAATATTTTAAATCTGAAAGACCCGAGAAAATACTTCCATCGTTTAATGAATGAGGACACTAAATTACCAAGAACAAAATTTAATTTCCTGGGCCACATAATAGTAACTAATATTAGACTGAGAACTCAAGCCCAGATATTTATCAATCTGGCCTTTTTGTGTTTCCCTCCCTCCTAGCTTCTATTCTCCCTTTCCTCACTCCATCCCTTTCTTCTCCCTTGCCTTTCCTTATTCCAGGGATCCCTTGCTTTGATGCTTTAACTCTTCCTGCCTGCCAAACCTAAAGCACAGGCACCCTAAATTACTCATTATTAATTAGGCTGTTTTTGCCCTGTGTTTATTTTGAGGAACCTGATATGTGCACTATTAGAACAAGATTTATACATCCTTTCTGAAATTCAGGCTGTGGAGGATGATGGAAAAATATATAGATTTATCTGTAACTTTGCTTTTAAAGATGAAACACAGGAACAATTATAATGAAGCTTAAGGGATTTTCATAGTTTGGTTGAATGAGTTTGAAAATTCTTGGTCTGCTATGCAACAAAGACACAATAAGCTGGTTTAAAATAGAACTAATCCCTATCTATTTGTGCTATCCATATCTAATGAATGATGTATATTTACTTGCATTTAAATTATGTATTATTATATTTTATCATAAAAGCTATACTACCGAATGTTTGAATTTGTAATTCTTTTCTGAATAATATTGTTATGGTATACCAAGATTCAAATTCTAGCAGCACAAAAGAGAGAGGCACACTCTCATTCTTGTGATATAAATCAGGCTAGAATGAACAGAAACATTATATTAAGCATGTATGCTAAAAATCTAAAAGCAAACAAATAATTAAGGTTATTACATTATACATAATAAATGGCATTTTAGTCTTGTCTCAAATTTCTCAAATCTCGACTTATTTTTTATAATATTTTAGTTTTATTTCAGACATTCATAATTAAAACTGTCATATTGGGCACGTTAATGTTACAAATTTAATTTTGTAATTGTTTTAATTCTATCTAATGTCAGTTTTCCTAAAGGTTAAAATTTAAAAATAATGTTGATTCGTAAAGTAACAATTTACATCAAATCGTCTTTGACTTTATGTATCTAAAACTGTTTTAACACTATGGAAGAAATAATTGGAAACGAATTAACATGCAAAATTGAATGCAATTTGTGTTCAGTTGTGTGAGTTCTGAAGTGACATGAATCCCTAATAAGCTCCTCTTGAACATTGATTTAGGATGAATCTCATTAAGGTAGTAGTACTTGTACTTAGAGATGTAAGTTTGGGTTTAGAATTTTATACCTGCCGAGAATACATATATACTGCAAGGATGCCCTGTTTAAGCCTATAAATATCACATGATGTAATTTAACAAATTAATATTTGTTTATGAAAATTAAAGTTCTTATAGATTGAGAATTTTTTAAAAACTATCTTCTTTCTAGAGACATGCTTTTATTTATTTTTTTTCCCCTATTACTGTATTAAAATTCAGGAGAAAAGGATAATGGCAATTCTCAGACCATTGCATTATTGTTCACATAGGTGAATGGGATACACAGGGCCTTTAGGGACATTGCTATTGATTTGATCTCCTGAAGAGTGTTGTTATTAAGGCTTCATGGCACAGTTCTCTGCTACAGTTCAGAAACATTTATGCTCTGTGTTTATGATCTTCTGTCTAATCATGTTATCAGAGATGACTGTGGAAGCAGAAAGCATAAAGAAATTTGAGATACCAGGATTTGCTGGCATTAAATAAGGGGGTTTGAGGCTGTGATGAAAAGCTGAAAGGTAAGATTGGGATCAGAAAAAAAGGGCAAACTTATCGGCCCGGGGTAGTATTTTCACTTTCTAAAGGTTTTCACACACTAAATATAAACTCTTACTATATAACCTTCAATTCCAAACAAAGCTGCTTTTTCATGAAGCAATTCCAGACTTTCATCTGTCTTTAGAAGAATAAGAAATCAAAAAGCATGAAGGAGTCTAAAAATAGAAGACATTGTTTCCAAAAATAAAGAGCAAAGTCGAATAGTTACAAGCATATCTTAGGCATATTGTTGGTTTGGTTCTCGACTACTGCAATACAGTGAATATTCCAATATTCCAAAAAGTCACACAGATTTTTGGTTTCTAAATACATATAAAGGCTATGTTTATACTATATTATAGTCTGTCGGTGTGCAATAGCATTATTTCTAAAAGCA